>OU427007.1:1922018-1929518 GCA_911387935.1 Dolichovespula saxonica
AAATTAAAAGAAAATATAAATAAAATAAATTCGACGTTGGTCGTCTTTGAAAAAAATGATATATGCATACGTACATACATACATTGAAACACATACATACATACATACATATATATAAATTTTCTTATATATATATCGTTTTAATCAAAAATATTCTTTTATTGTGTTGGATCAAACGATTTTTGTTCCTTTGAAATTTCGTTCGTATTGTTAAATACTAGATAATAATATATATATATTTTGTGACTATATTGAAACACCCTGTATATATGTCATCAGTTTTACAACGCGGAAAGGCAATGCGAATAAAGATGATGCGATTTCCTCATTTCCTTTTGAAACAAATTTACGACTGGTGGGTGCTCCGTGAGAAAAGCGTTCGTACCGTTTTAAAGTAGAAGCAGACATTTTCTTCCTCGTCCTCTTCTTCTTCTTTTTTTTTTCTTATTTATATTCTTTTCTTTCCTTTTTTCCTTTCTCCCTCTCTCTCCTTACCCTTTCCCTTTGTAGTATAAATATAAAAGAATCGATCACGGATTAGTAAGTTTTTTCTTTTTTCTTTTCCTTTCCTTTTTCATGTCCCTCGAACGGGGATGATTCAATAACGTTAAAACGCGGAGAGACTGAGAAGAAGAGAATATTTTATCAAGTTAATTACGAAATTTCGATTGGAGACCGGGGAAAATATGGTGGCGTCGAGAAAATAATAAATAATATAATAATGTTTCAAACCGATGGATGAATTTTCAATATTTCAAACTAATGTCGTGTGTTTGTGTAAATATATATATATATATATATAATTATCTATGTATAATCGTATGGTACGTGTAAATATAGTATGCGATAATTTCTTTTTTTCCTGTTTTCTTTTTTTTTGGTTTCTCTATTTTCAATCACTAATCGTTACGTACAATTATATTAATTAGACTAACGTCGTGATTAGTCCCTCAAATGTGGGAACAAAATTTTCCCATAGATAGGTAATTTGTAAAATGTAATGGTAAAAAATCGATTCTGCGAGAAAGCTCGACAAAATTTGATACACATAATATTTTAATAAAAATAATGTTTCATTGAAATAATATTTTCATACAAATATTTATGGTTTTCTTCCTTTCTTTTTGTTCTTTTTATTTTTAATTCTGCTTGTATCCAGTCTTTTTATCTTTTGTAAAATAAACATATATATATATATATACTATACGGAATAAATACATAATAATATTTCAAATAAATTTTGCAATTGATAAATAACTTCGAAGAATCTTAAAATAATTAATAACATAACATATAAATTTTTAATATATTTATATAATATAACAAAAGACAATAAATGATCTCATAATTTTATCATTTATTACATACAGATACACACATATAATATATATATATATATATATATATATATATATATATATAACACCATGATAAACAAATTGAACGTAAAGTCGTTTATTAAAAGTCCAGTAGACATATACGTACATAAATACATACTGATACACTCATACACACATACGGACACACACCATGCATCAAATACACGCAAAGTTTAGCTACTTTGATATTTATATATTCATCATCTTTTCAGCCTTTTGTCGGGGGGGTATATATTATATATTATATAAACTATGTACATAGATATGGTTATAAATTCTTTGGGGAGTAGTTCGACGAGCTACGTACATACATATATACATATATACGAAAATTCAATCCGATAGAAATTTATACGAAAAGGAATAATTCATAATCGTTCTCTTTCTTAAAGCGAGTTTGAAATGAATGAAAATTTAACCCCCTATAATTCTACCCCCTCCGTACCTCCGTTCCTCCACCGATTTTTTTTTGTCGACACAGGGACGACAAAATATTTCCAACGAAAATCAAAATTGTCTTCTCGTTATTTTCTATCTTTCATTTTTTTATTATATATATAAAAAAAAAAGGAAAAAAAATTAAAAATAAATCTCTATTTAAACAAAAAGGGAAAAAAGAGCAAGCACACAGTTCTCTTCGAATACTTCGATTGAATGAAAAACGATAAATGTCTACGTTACTTGGTCCTCTTTGAAATCGGATAGTATTTGTACGGATGAAATATTTTTCACGAAAAAGTATCACGTTGTCGAGATAAAAAATAATTTGAATAGGTTATGTTATAAACAACCGATAATATTGTTACATATTATGCGTTGTAATATCGTATACGGTATTATTGTATCGTGTTTTAAGTATAACTTATCGTCAAATTTAAAAGTAACGTTAAATGGATCGTACATTAAATTCAACAAATAATTTATCATTATAAAATGTGAAAATAAACATAAAAAAATAATATATATATATATATATATATATAAAATTTATATGTACACACACACACACACACACACACACACACACACACACACACACACACACACACACACACACACACACACACACACACACACACACACACACACACAAATATCGTATATATTAGTATGTATTTAATTTGTATATATTATATATATATATATATATATATATATATATGTATGTATTATTATTATATATTATTATATAAATATAACTTGAAAGTTACACGGTTCTATAAAGGGTTAACTTTGAAGAAGAGAGAGGGAGATAGATAAATAGAGAGAGAGAGAAAGAGAGAGAGAATCGTTTACGTACGCGTTAACGTCCTTACATCAATCGAATATAACAATATTAATTCCCCTTTCTAATGTATAATAGACCTATTAGACAATATTCTCTGGGGAGGAAACAAAGCACCGCATACGAAGCTTTTCGAAAAGTTTCACTGACGTTATTGAAGGTATCTCGGATCGTTCGTCACTATTCAAGTACGAGGTATGTTATACCATTCACGAGTTTGACGTAGTACGAGTTATACAATCGGAAGTCAATAAAACGTTATGAAACAAGGGAGAGAAGAGAGAGAGAGAGAGAGAGAGAGAGAGAGAGAGAGAGAGAGAGAGAGAGAGAGAGAGATAGAAGGTAGGAATAATTAATGAGAGAACGAGAAAAAAAAGTTAATGAGTACGTGAGAAAAAGGACGATCTGATTGAAAAGATAACGACTCTCTTTTTATTACTTCTTTTTTTTTTTTTAATATTGTGCTTTCTAATTTTTTTTTCTTCATTTTTTGCTTTTATATGATATAAATAAATTTCTGTATTAATATAAATTTATGTTTATAAAATGGGAAAGAATTTTTCTTATATTATTATTATTATTATTTTCATTATTACATGTATTTATGGATTGTATGTATTTTCATGATAAATAAGATAATCGATAAGCTATATACTAACATGTATTTATATACGTACGTACGTACGTATGTATGTATGTATATATGTATATATTTTATTATTTTCTCGTTGTTGGCCAATAACGAAACGATTTCACAGTGAAAATAAGTACATCAAATCTATCAAAATAGAACGAACGATCGGAAAAGCTTTTCTGGCACTCTCGAAGCGCCACTTGGCGTTTACTATTTTTTTTCTTCTTTTTTTTTTTTTTTACAAGCTCCATTTTTCGCTTCTCTCATACGTATGTGCATTTTTCATTTATTTATTTATTTTATTTCTCCTTTTTTTTTGAAATCCTTCTGTTCCCGATTGATTCATTCGATTGAATTAAACTTATTACAATGGATATACATACATACATACATACATATATATATATATATATATGTAACAAAAATAAAATATTATTTATACGAATGTTATAAATATAAAACGTATTAACAAATAATTAGATGTATTATTCCGTTATATTTTTCTTTTCTTTCTCTTTCTTTTTTTGGAAAATTAGAAATAAATCGGATACCATTGAATAGGCTGAATGTTTATTGTACAGTTTTTCGATAATTATTTAATTTATATAATTATATAATCAATTTCAAAACGAATTATTACACGTATTCATATGTGTGTGTATGTGTATATAAATCAATTGATACAAGTGACGTCATTTTTTTTGTCGAAGATAACAAACAAAGATGGTTGCTATGAAAATAAAAATTGGACTGAAAGTTTACAAAATAACTGAATGTATGCAAAAAATTGATTGAAGGTTCGATTCGTGTGATTAATTAATCCGATATTTGGAGGAAAAATAAATACACGTAGTGTATATGTGTACACACACACGCTCGCGCGCGCGCGCGATTAGATCAATTCATAGAAGCTAAATTATTTTTTAAAGATACGCGATTAATAATCGATTGCAATTGTAAGCTGAAAAATATTTTCCGTAATTAAAACATAGAACTTAAATAATCGTGTCAATTCATTACAAAAAATAATAACATCTTTTGAGTATAATAACATCCTTCGAGTATGATATGATGAGGGTAGCTTTATGAGATTTGAAGTTAAAAAAAGTTTCAATGAAATTCAAAGTTAAAAAAATTGAAAAGCTCAATACAGTGTTGCTGCAAAGCTCGAAAGTTTATTTACTTAACTTTTCAATCCGTTTCGATGTTTAACGAGTACGTAGAAATGAAAGATAATGATCGGATTAATTCGTACTAGCTTTATGAGTATGATGATCGCATTAATTCGAGAAACCTTGTTAAATTTTTTAAGAGAAGGAAAATTAAATCGTCTTCTAATGTTTGAAGAAAATAAAAAAAAAAAAAAAAGAAAAAGAACATTCAGCCGTCGTAGCTGATACGATAGTAATGTATACGAAGTTTATGAATTATAACTTCTTGGCGAACTAAACGAGGTACATCCAAGAAAAAAAAAAAGAAACAAAAACAAAGAAAGAAAGAAAGAAATAAATAAAAACGGGACAAAGGATATAATCGACTTACGTACGTATGTTGATACGGGAATGACAATAATAATAATTTTCGATAATACGAGAAAAGACTTTTCGCGTTACGATTTAACGATAATAATGAAATGGAAGAGAAAAAGGAAATAAATGAATAAGTATATTACGAAACAAGAATGAGAGAATAAGAAAAAACAAAAATGTTATGTTTATAATTCGATATATATATATATATATATATATATATATATATATATATATATATATTCTCAATGAGAATTTAATAAAAAAAAAAAATAAAAAAATACAGGGAGAGATAGAATGAAAGAGAGTGATACAAAAAGAGAAAGAGAGAGAGAGAGAGAGAGAGAGAGAGAGAGAGAGAGAGAGAGAGAGAGAGAGAGAAATATGAAGAGATACAAATAAAGAGAGAATGATAGAGAGAAATAGAGAGAGAGAGAGAGAGAGAGAGAGAGAGAGAGAGAGAGAGTTAAAGGTATAAAAAAGAGAGAGAACGAAATAGAAAGAAAGAGAGAGGGAGAGAGAGAGAGAGAGTAAAGAAAGTTCAACTGATGCGTATATGTAAGATAATATTTCGAAATATGTATGTGAGAGAACGACAAAGAGAGAGAGAGAGAGAGAGAGAGTACACACACATAAATATATATATATATCTGGCACCGCAAGCTCGAAACTTATCTAAAAAGACGTAGGAAGGGGTTGTGCTTGGTGCACGGGTTCTGTCGACGGCGCAAACTCGGGCTCGTCCTTGTTCCCTCCCACTCTGCTAAGGGGAAAGAGGTGGAGCTCTGCCTACTACCCGCCAATACATGTCCCGGCACTCGGTATACGTTTGCCGCGTTACCCCTCGGCCAGATCAGTCCTCATAACGTCCGAAATCGCGCGCGACGTCCTATCTACGCAACCCCCGGCGGCGGTTCTATTGCGGTGTTGTGTGTGTGCGCGGTGCGGTGCGGTGCGGTGCGGTGCGTTGCGTTGCGTTGCGTCGACGTTGGGACGTTGAGACGTTGAGACGTTGTCGTTGCCGTTGCCGTTCAAGTCGCGTTGCGTTACGTGCGTACGTGCGTGCGTACGTACGTGCGTGCGTGCGTGCGTGCGTACGTCCTACGTAAAAAACGTTTTTTTATTTGTGGCGACATTCGCGCGTGCTGCGTGTGTGTGTGTGTGTATCTCTCTCTCTCTTTATCTTTATCTTTATCTCTCTCTCTCTCTCTCTCTCTCTCTCTCTCTCTCTCTCTCTCTCTCTTTACGTGCGTACGTACGAGCGTTCGTTCGTTCGTTCGTTCGTTCGTTCCTCTCTGTCTGTCTCTCTCTCTCTCTCTATTTGTGTGTGTACCTGTGTGTATCTGTGCGTATCTACGCGTATCTGTGAGTTTCGTATATATTAAGAATCAAAGAAAAATAAAGGAAACGGAAAAAGATAGAAAAGAGAAAAGAGAAAGAATAGAGAAAGGACAAATAGGAGTGAAAGTAATCGACGTATAAAGCAACGGCAGAAAGGAAAGAAGTGAAGGAAGAAGGAAAGATTAAAAAATTGAAAGGAAGGAAGGATTGAAACGAAAGAAAAAAGGAAGGAAGGAAGGAAGGAAAGAGAATAAAAAGAAAAATTTACGCGTTAACCCATTTTCTTATCGTCCGTCATCATCGGCCATCTTTCAAAAGTCACGGAAAACATATATATATATATATATATATATACGTATACACCCCCCACTGCATATAAATCGCACGTAGGAAGAAAATAACAAAGTCGCTTTTTTTTCAGTTCGTTGAATGTGTTAGTTTCGTTTCGTTTAACGTCAACCCCTTATCCCGTAGTTTCGCGCCTCATCCTTCTCCTTTTACTCGTCTTCCTTTTTTGTTCTCTTCTTTCTTCTTTTTCTATTTTTTTTTCTTCTCTTTCTTCCTCCTTTTTGATTTGCGTTGACGTTTGAAGCTGGACGAGAGAGCGAAGTGCAGTTGGGCGGGTGGTGTGAAAGGGCGGGGGGGGGGTAGCTTTGGTAGCGACGGGTTTGGTCGGGTTGGTTGGTGTTTCCGAATCAGAATAAAAAAAAAGAAAAATTAAAATAAAATAAAAGAAAGAAAGAAAGAAAGAAGGTAACGAGAAAAAAGAAAAACAGTGAAAACAAGTGAGAAAGAAAGAAAGAAAGAAAGAAAGGAAGGAAGAAAAAGGAAAGCGAGGAAAAGGAAACGAGTACGAAGAGAGTGCTGTGCGTGTATAAAACTAAAGAAAAAAAGGAAAAAGGAAAAAAAGAAAAAAAGAGGAAAACATTTTGAATGGACGTACAATCGATTAGCATATACATATATACGTATATACATACATATATATATATATATATATATATATATATATATATATATATATATATATATACAACGGTGTGTAGAATAAATTCGTAATTGATAATGATCTTTTACGACTAGAAAATTTGATAATATTCGATGAGATTTGATCAGTTGTTATCGGTGTCGCATGATTAATTAAAAACGTGTCTAACGAGATTTACGAGTATTAAGTTCGTTCCATATTTACATATACAATATATGTATATATATGATATCCATATCTAATATGTTATATGTATATATAATCATTTTTATTCGTTTTTTCGTATTCGTCTTCGTCCATGGGGTTTAAAGGGGGGAGGGGAGAGTGGGAGTTAGAAGTTCGTA
>OU427007.1:1934518-1939518 GCA_911387935.1 Dolichovespula saxonica
AATCCACGAATTTTAAATCGAATGTAAATGTACGCGCGTGTTTAACGGTGTAAGTGTTTTTTTCTGTGTGTGTGTGTGTGTCTACCTGTCTCTCTTTTTCTCTATTTCTCTCTCACTCTTTCTCTCTTTTTCTTTCTCTTTCTTTCCTTTTTTCTTTCTCTCTTTCTCCATATCTATCTCTACCTCTCTACCTCTCTCTCTCTCACAGTGCACATGTGTCACATTCTTTACAACTTACAACACTACTTGCCATAGTAATCGGATGAGAAGAATACTTTGGACGTTGGACGGATGAGAAACTACAAAATGGATACTAAAACTCTGCGAATCGTTTCCGGTCTACTTTTTTGCATCTTTTTGGGTCCTCATGTCGGTAAGTTGTAAATAAATAAATCTTTTTTATTAACGATAAATCGAAACAAATCAAAAACAAAATAGGAACAAGAGAACAAGAATAATATGTGTATATATATATATATATATATATATATATATATATATATATATATATAATAGCAAGCATATTTTGGTTGATTTATTTAATGTTCGAATGTTACTAGAGTCGGTCGAAAGTTCCTAGAATTCCTAGTTTTTCAATTTGAAAATAAAAAAACAAAAATATAAGGGAGAAGAAAATATGTTAAATAAAATTCTCTAGATGAAGCAGTAATTAGATTTTCAAAAATCACTTAGGAACTTTCGGTCCACCTTATATAATAATATAATATAATATATATATATATATATATATATATATATATATATATTTATATTATACAATATTTGAAAAATTTATATATGTAATATATTATAATTTTATAATTATATTAATATAAATATATATATATATATATATATATATATATATATATATATATATATAATAATACATTTTCAATGGAAATAGTCGTAACAGTTTATGTAGACAACTTCATACATATGTAAATATGTAATACATACATATTTACATATATGCTTGCAATTAGATTGTAGGTTGCTTAGGTAAGGTGCTTAGATATAACAGAATGGAAAATCCTCTTAGAATGATTTTGTCCTAATTCTAATCCAAAGTTATTTTAACGGTACCTTTGATATTCACGAATCGCGTAGGTTGGGTCAGACCAGAAAAGAAGGTTTTCTCTCACGGGTCGGTAGGACGTTCGTGGGAGTCACTTCTAATTTCGTTTAGCCGAAAATTCATCCGCTTATGTCAGCATTCCTTCATTATCCTCGTCCGATCGTCTGATTATGCTCCTAATTCAATGATTCACGTGTAAGATTCGACCTCCCACGATCATGCGATAGCGATGACAGTTACGTCATTACAGTTACGTCGAGTCAAAGACTTTCTTATTCTTTTTAAACGAGATTACAATTTATCCTTACGTATTATATTATCGTACAAAATTCTAAATTCGCGATCATCCTGAGAAATATGACATTAACGTTGCAATATGATTCTTTTCGATGCATTTCTCTTTGCACGCGTGATTTGTTTTTTTTTCTCTTGCTTCTTTTTTTCATTATTTTTATTTTTATTTATTTATTTATTTGATTTTCTTCAAAAAAAAAAAAAAAAAAAAACAAAGAAAAGAAAAAATCATGCGAAAAGAAATTTATAATTTCATTTTGCGTTGTTTAGTATGAATTTAGAATCCTTGGAGTGTTTTTCCTTTTTTTCCATAAATTGATTCATATCGTATATTCGTATACAACGAATTTATTTATTTATTTATAAAAAAGATTCACGAATTGTGAATTAAACGCTCGATTTTTTTTATTTCTTTTTTTTTATTTCTAATGTTCTTGAAATTATTTCTATGCTTAGTGATAATTCTAAGCAATCAAATTAATTGTCTGGCTCATAATCGAACAAAAGGATAAAGTTATTTTCAGCAATTTAACGTTTGCTTCATATTCTATAAATTGTAAGATAATTATTTGAAATAATATAAAAAGATATTCTAAGTAAATAAATATCCGGTAAACAATACCGAGTCTTCTCTTCCAAAGCAATTAGATAATTGTCATATTATAGAAAAGCGACACGGAGAATATATTCTAAGCGATTAAACGTCTAATCCATTCTTAGATACATCATTATATCTACTTTATATATTATTAGACAATTATTAAGAGTGATATGGGAAACATTACAAATTAAAAAATAATTAAAAAAAGAAAACGATTCATAATATTTAATACATAATAATCTTTTCTGAACGATTAAACGTATATGTGTCCAAAATTCATTATACGAAACATAAAAATAAATAATACGAAATTTTTCTAAACAATCGAAATATAGTAATAACATAAAAAAGAGAAAAAAATAAAAAGAAAAAAAGAAAAATAAAAAGAAGAAAAGTAAATTAAAAAAAAAAAAAGAGAAAAAAAGCATTGCAAGCAACTAAATATATATTCGATCAATAATTCGAAACTTTTTTAAACGACGAAAGAAATAATGAAACTATAAAAATAGCGTACAAGAAAAAAAATATTCTAATGAAATATTCCAAATAAAAATATTCTAAATTTTATATCTATATATGATAAAATTTTCTCTTTGAACAGGTCAATGTTATATTCATAGATTTTTCTAATTAATAAATTATTAAATGAAAAGCAAATTAATAAATAGAAAATAAGTAAATAAATAAACACATAAAAATAAATAAATGAATAAATTATTACATGAAAAATAAATAAATAAATAAATAATTAAATAAACAATTAAATGGAAAATAAATAAATAACCAAATAAATAAATAAATAAATAAATATATAAATAAATAAATAAATTGTTAAATGAAAGGTAAAATTAATAAAATAAGAAAAAAAAAATAAATAAATAAATAAAATTGATTAACGCGTTAATCAATAGTTTTGACTTTTAATTGCTTAGATTGCCGAGACTATTTGAAATAACGTCCGACTATAGCCGAGTGTATAAACCTACGGTGTGTTGTAATTTGAAAAGTTTGAGCGATTTAGAGGGCAAATTGCTCGAGGAAAAGGAGGACGCGCGACACCCAGGGCCTTCCGAGTGGAAAGACGGCAGCAAATGCGTCGTCGTAATTGTATAATGGCCCTGGTGTGTTCGAGTTGAGATACGGAGCCCTGGCCTGCTTTTTGCTCGAGGACTTTCACTCAACCTCTCTCTCTCTCTCTTTCTCTCTTACTCTCTCACTCTCTCTCTCTCTCTCTCTCTCTCTCTCTCTCTTTCTCTCTTTTTCACACATACACACATTGCACACACCCACATACATACATATATACAGACACACAGACAAGTACATATTGTCTTCTTTACTAACTTTCCAACATCAGTGTTCCAGTGTTCATATTAAATTTTTCTTTCTTTCGCTTTATCAAATTTGAATAAATTTATTCTAGATTCAGGAAACTTCGCGACGGTGTTCTTTCGAAAACTTTTTGACGAATTCAACAACGTCCATGGGAACAAACTGTTTGTACAGTTATGGTAACGATTTAAAGCGTCACGAATTATTTCTCTTATATTTCTTCATCATGAAAGATAATTGAATTGCTTAGGACACCCTAGTATATATATATTATTTTTATAGAAATTTGAATGAATTTATTCTAAATTCAGGATATTTCGCGACGATGTTCTTCGACAATTTTTTTTCTTTTCTTTTCAAGAATTTAAACAACGCTACGAGGAAAATCTTGGATCAAGAATTTACAAATGATCACCGTGCATGTAACTGTTTACATATATGAGACTTTGATCCACATAAAATATTACGAATTATTCTTTTTAAACCTGTAACTATGAAAGATAATTAGGTAGTTCTTTATCACATGGAACACCCTGTATATGCCGTTCTCTTTACTTACTTTCTTCCAACATACGTGTGTGTTGTTCGGTGTTAATATTAAATGTTCTCTCGAAACTTTTTTATAATTGAATAAATTTATGCTGGATTTACGAAATTTTATGGTAAAATTTCAGAATTATTTTTGGAGTTACGGCTCCATGATTCACCTGAATCATGGATTTACAGATCATGTTTCTTCACTAAACGTGATAGATACGTATAAAGTGTTGTTAAAAACTATTTTTATCGAAATTACACATTGCGACTTGACACATTAAGGGGTTGGAGGGGTTTTCTATATGAAGTGTTACAAACTATTTACATCAGAATGTACACACACACACACACACACACATGTGGTGAATATAGTTTGTATACATTAATCGAAACAATAAGATAATCTGTTTTACATGAGACAATCCAGTGTATACAATCTACTTAACTTATTATCAATCACCAGTGTGCATCTGTTGTCTGTCTGTGTGTTGAATATTAAATTTTTTAAGAAAATAATAATTTAAAGAAATAATAAATATAATAATTTAATAATAATAATAATAATAATAATAATAAATATAATAAATTTTTCATCAAAAAATAAATATAACAATTTTTTATAGATAATAATAAATATAATAAAATTAAACTATAATTAAACTATATACATATAGAATAATTTTTTAATCATTATAACGAATATAATAAATTCTTCGAAGATAATAATAAATGTAATAAATTTTTAAACAAAACAATAAATATAATAATTCTAAGAATATAATTTAAGAATATATACGTATATATATATATATATATATATATATATATATATATATGTTTTTTTTGAAATTTGAATAAATCCATGAAAGGTTTAGTATCATAATGGATACCTGGAAAGGATCTTTAACCCTTCTTTTAGAGACGTGATGCTGTATCCCTGTACCAAGGGTTTACAGACGATTGCACGCACACATCATGTAGCTTCCAATAAAGCTTCGCTCGAGTGCTCGATCAGCACTCGACGAATCTCGAATCCAACAATAGCTTCGTGGTACGTCCATCTATCTGAAATAACCCATAAGGTCTCTGGAGCAAGTATATATATATATATATATATATATATATATATATATATATATATATATATATATATATATA
>OU427007.1:1944518-1979518 GCA_911387935.1 Dolichovespula saxonica
TATTTTTTTGAGTAGTCGATGATACTCTTCCGACTTGAAATCGTTTTACCGAAGACTCGTTCGGTATTATAACGACGAAAAAAGAAAAAGAAAGAGAAAGGTACGTCGCGATCCCACGAGACGTTTGTAATATCTATCTTTCGTGTCTTTTTTTTTGTTTCTTTTTTTAATTTCTTCTTTCTCTATCTTCGAGAAAAATAAATCAGTCGTATCGTTTGTTAACGTCGGAAACGAAGAAAAATGTCTTTCTATTAATTTTTTTTTTTTTCTTACCGGAGATAAACATTTATTTTAAAATATTTTGACGAGGGAGAAATGATTCCTTCTCAAGATCATATCTGTCGTGATTTCAAGGTCGATCGGGAAGTATTCTTTTCTATGTTTTTATATTTTTGTTTTGTTCTCTTTTCTTTTCTTTTTATATAACAACGGGACGAAGTAATTGCTTTTATAATCGCGAAATGATAGCCGAGGTTATCGATGAATCCAACGACCTTCGCTTGACCTTTGATCAAGAGATAATAAATAATTTACAAAGGTTGAATCATTGTGGCATCGTAAACCGGATATTTGTCATGTCTGAACGACATACGTTATATTTTGGATTATGGAGTCCGGATAGATCTCGTCATTGAAAAGATTTATACTTAAGCGTATTTGGATATTTTGGAAAAAAGAATGAGGAGGAAAAAACGAGAAAGAAATTAACGATCCAATAATTATTTCAGTGTACTGGCATCCAATTAGTCGAATTTTCGGGTGTCGATTTTTTCAACAAAAAAAAAAAAAAAAAAAGAATTGAAACACAAATCCTTTAGAAAATTTAACGATTTATTTCAAATTTCAAAAAACGGAGTTAAATTCGAACAATGAAAAAATAAAATGTAACGGAATTAAATTCTAACTTTAGAGAATAAAGTTAACAATTAAAATTTAACGGAGTTGAGTTTCAACATTAAAGAAATATGTAATAATTTAACGGAGTTTAAATTCTAACGTTGAAAAAATAAAATTTAAAGGGAATTAAATTCTAACGTTAGAGAATAAAATTAACAATTAAAATTTCACGGAGTTAAGTTCCAGAATTAAAAAATAAAATTTAATTTCGTTGAATTGTAACATTAAAATAATAAAATTTAACCATTGAATTTTTACCTATAAGTTTAAAGTTACGATTTAACGAAGATATACAACAAATACAGACATGTGTGTGTGTGTGTGTGTGTGTATTCCTTCTCGATCATTTTCCCATATAATTAAAGTAAGAACATACGAAACGTTTATGATAATAATCAATAATCGCGAAGACGATTTAAACGCTGGGGTGTTCCAAGTGTTTCTATCTACTTGTGCGTTGGACGCAATATCGGTTTTAGTCGGTGGTGCGGGGGCGATGGCGGGAGGGGGGGTGGTCCGGGGGAAGGTGGGATACTCCAAGTAATTGGAGTCACTAGCACTGGTATACATTTAATACCGTGTAGGGGTACTTGTTGCTTTTCGGTCGACAGATGTGCGAATCCCAACGGACTGGTGGTATAGGCTCACCAGGATGAGAATCGTTGCGTGAGACCACCACCGATGATCAGATCCCTGAACTCGAAGGTTTCCACACTTTAATCCACGTGAACAAGCAACTTTCGCATTTGTTAAGGGGTTGTGAGCGTCGGTCGATTGAACGGGGGCGAGTAGGAGAGAGATAAGAGAGCGAAAGAGAGAGTGTGTATGTGTGAGAGAGAGAGAGAGAGAGAGAGTGAGAGAGAGGAGGGAAGCAAAAAAGTTTCTTTTTCATGCTTTTCGATAACGCAAACGATATATGCGTCGGTACATTCCCACCGGGTTTTATGTTGTTCCATAGAATTTTGAATTTTCGATCGAATCTTGAATTTTTCATTGAATTTGCAATTTTCCATCGGCTTATGAATTTTCCATCGAGTTTTGAATTTTTCCCCATCGAATTTTGGAGTTCCCCATCGAATCTCGAATCTCGAATTTTCGATCGAATCTTGAATTTTCCACTGAATTTTGAATTTTCGATTGGATCTTGAATTTTCCATTGATTTTGCAATTTTCCATCGGCTTATGAATTTTCCTTTGAGTTTTGAATTTTTTCCATAAAATTTTGTTCTCCATCGAATCTTGTATCTCGTATTTTCGATCGAATCTTTAATTTTCTACTGAATTTTGAATTTTCCATTGAATTTGCAATTTTCCATCGGCTTATGAATTTTCCATTGAGTTTTGAATTTTTCCCATCGAATTTTGGAGTTCCCCATCGAATCTTGAATCTCGTATTTTCGATCGAATCTTGAATTTTCCATTGAATTCTGAATTTTCCATCGAGTTTTGAAATTTCCATTAAATTTTGATTTTGTCCATTGAATATTGAATTTTCCACTGTACTTTGTATTTTCTATCGAGTTTTTATTTTTTCTTCGAATCTTGAATTTTCTATTGTATTGTGAATTTAACATTGAGTTTTCGAATTTCTATTGGATCTTGAATTTTGAAATTTTGATTGAATCTTGAATTTTACAATTAAATTTTAAATTTTCCATTACATTTTGAGTTTTCCCATTGAGTTTTTAATTTTCCCTCGAGTTTTGAGTTTTCACATCGAATCTTGAATTTCAATTTTTCGATTGAATCTTGAATTTTTTATCGATTTTTTAATTTTTCCATTGTATTTTGAATTAATTTTCCAAGTAAATCTTGTATTTTCCATTGAATTTTGAATTTTTCATTGTACTTTTTGTAGTTCGATTAAACAAAACAAAAAAAGAGAAGAAACAAACAAAAAGAGAAAAAAAGAATTATCTATGCTTTTTTTGTTCATTTTTTCCTTTTTTTTTTCCTTTTCATCATAACGTCGCGAACGACAAACAATATTTTTCAAGGAAATATATCGAAATATTTTTATATGATTTTTTTTTGTTCTTTTTTTTTCCTTTACGCGTATACATTTTTCTCCTTTATATCGATATTGAAACAATTATTTCTTTTCGTACATAATAATAAACGGAATGTATTACAGTTACATATTTTTATACGAATAAAGGGAGAGATCGTGAGTATGGAAGTTTTAGTTTTGAAAAATTACAGCGAGTAAGGGTTGGATGAAAAGGGAGGGAGGGTATAATGGAAGTACGTAATAACAATATATCGTGCGTTTTATTATTTTTACATAAGAAAGAGAGAGAGAGAGAGAGAGAGAGAGAGATACGATTGTTTTTAAACAATGATACTCGGTTATTGATTATTATAATAATATTATAAAATGAAAATTTTATTTTCTTTTCGATACCAGAAACGAAAATCATTTTATCAAATTTTAGTGAATTTTCCGTTTGATTTTGTATTGTAATTACAAAAGAAATAAATAAAAATATAAATAAAAGAACGAACAAACGAACGAACAAACAAAACAAAAAACGTGCGTCAAGAAAAGGAAAAAGGGATAATTAATGATATTTTTTCTTAATTTTTCTCATTTTATAAATTTCAATTGTTTCAATGGCAAATTTTTTCTTTTTTTTTTTTATTATCACGAATTAAACCAAAATGAAAACAAAAATAATACACACACACACACACACAGGGTGTTCAGCTAAAGGAGGACGCCTATAACATACATAACCCTATTATATATATATAAACTATATCTATATAAATATATATATTATTCATAACATACCTCTTTTTAAACCATTCAAAGTGTCATAAAAAAAAAAAAACAAAGAAAATATTTAGACGGTTTCCTTTAGCTGAAACACCTTGTATATATATATATACATTTGCATAAAAATTTTCGCGATAGGATATAAAAAAATTATTTCGAAGCGATTAAAATTAAATCGCTTCACGTCGAATCGATTAGACAGTTAAATGGATTAGAACGATAACCTACGATTATACGAGGATATCGTGTATATATTATCATTTACTATCTACTCTCTCCATTCCGTTTTCGAGCCGAGTACCCAACCCATCCCATTTCTCACCCTATCACATCTCACTATTCACGACGACGTTTTATACGTTTTACGAGATACCGAGAATACTAATCTCCGTTAAGTTCATCGAATTCGCGTCTATGCCAGTTACAAGCATGTCGGTTATTCGTAATCCACATCGAGACGAATAGTTTACAATCTCTCTCTCTCTCTCTCTCTCTCTCTCTCTCTATCTATCTATCTATCTCTATCTCTATCTCCATTTCTCTCTATCTTTATATCAATCTTTTTCTCTCTTTGCAATTTCCTATCTTCTTTCTTTTTCTATCTTCATATCGAGGACGAAGAGGTCATAGCATAGAGAAAGAAAGAATGAAAGAGAGAGAAAGAAAGAAAAGAAAAGAAAAGAATAGAATAGAAAAGAAAAGAAAAGAAAAGAAAAGAAAAGAAAGAGTTCTCTCTGTTCTGGATCTTGAAATTGTATCGTATCGTACCTTTGCCTATATCTTTTCGAACAAAGTGAAATGAAGGCCGTCGAGGGTGAATCAAAAGAACAGAAAGAAAGAAAGAGAAAGAGAGAGAGAGAGAGAGAGAGAGAGAGAGAGAATGAGGGAGAAATAGAGGGAGAGAGAGATAGATGGATAGAGAGAGAGAGAGAGAGAGAGAGAGAGAGAGAGAAAGGTAGAATGGGGTTGGTAGAGGGAGAGGGAGAGTATCAGGGAAACAATTTAACTAATGGAAGAGTATTGCCCGTTGAAATCTACGATCTCCAGCGATTCCTTTGTAAGTTATCATCCGCATCTTTACGTTCTTCTACGGTAGCGCATCCTACTACAGATTGTCTTCTGAATTCCCTTAGCTGAATCTTTAACGTGATCTCTCAAAAGGATCCACCTTGACGTTGACTACTACGGAAGGGGGGGGATGGGGGTAGGGAGAGAGAGAGAGAGAGAGAGAGAGAGAGAGGGAGGGAGGAGAAAATAAAATTAAAATAAAATAAAATAAAATAAAATAAAATAAAGGGAAAATTCTTTTACGACGATGAGATTTTTCGTATCGTTTCTTCTTCTTTCTTTCTTTCGTGTTTTTTTTTTTTTTGATTTTTATTATCCGATGAACTGGTTTTTGTGTTTATTTTTGTTTTGTTTGGTTTTCTTTCTTTCTTTTTTTTTTTTTTGATCGGATAACACGTGGGAAGATTAAAAGTCGGCTAGATAGTAGAAAAGTGGTCCATTCAAAGTGTTCGAAGTTGTTTCGGAGGATTCCACGAGAGAATTTTTTATATATCGGGTCGTCCGGAAAATTCGTGCCAATAATATTTTAATAATAATAATAATAATAATAATAATGATGATGATAATGATAATTTAATGAATGTATAATAAAATTTAAATCTATTGCGTTTCAATTTTACTTTCAAAATCGTCACGAACTTTCCGGACAAACCAAATATATATCATATAGATATATTATATTAATTTTCTTTTTGGGTTTTTCATTTCTACTTTGAAAATAGTAATTTTTTTTTGTAAAACGTAAAAATACGTATAAACACACGATGATCCATTCAAAAAGGGATTCTATATTTTCTGTAATATGTTTCATAAAAATATAGTAAAGGAGAGAACAACGTAGCATTTTTTTTCTCAATTCGAATTTCATTATTTATAATTTTTCTGTTCATTACATTTTTTCTCCTCATTTTTTTATCTTTATTTTAATTTTTATATATATATATATTTTTTTTTTCTTTTTATATTAACAAACACGAATTTATACAGAATGGATCTATCTAAAGTATTACAAGTCGATTATATATCAATTCCTACATTTTCTATTCTCTTCTTTTTCCGTTGAATTAATTAAAATAAAAACGAACTAATCGAAATATTCTTTTCAAGATCGTTCAATGTGGCATATTTATAATGATTACGAATACGTACGTATCTTCATATCTTATGAATAATTACTACTTTCAACGAAACGCAACGAGAAGTTCGATGTTACAACTTATTGTAATATTAATACTAAAAATTAATTTACGTTAAAAATAAAGAAATTTTCCAATGTAACTTAACGATCATTTTTTTTTTATTTTCACAACGAAATAAATACTTTGTTCTAAAATCGATATTTTTTTTAAATACATTCTGATTCCATAAAAATGTATGATGAAAGTGACGAAGGGGTGGGGGAATAGAGGTGATAGGGAGGATTCGCAATAAAATAATGACAATTAGGTTACCGTAACGAGTAAGTTATGGCAACAAATTATTACTATCATATATTCCGGCTAACTCCCCCCTTGTTGGCTATTATACGGAGAACGAGTATCGTTTATGCGTCTTCACGTGGGATGGGGGGGGGGGTGTGCATAACGCGTTATTAGTTGGGCGGATGACAAATGCTCAGCACGATGTCATTATCGATCGTCCTTATCCCAACCCCATATCGTAGACCATAAACGACGCTTCGTTTATTTTCTATTTAACATTTGGCAATGATTTTCGTTATCCAACCAAAAAAAAATTGTTCTATCGACGACTCGTTAAAATAAAAAAAAAAAAAAAGGAAATAAAATGAAATAAAAGAAATGAAGAAAAAAGAAAAGAGAGAATTTCGTCGTAAAATTATTATTGAATTGTTATTATTATTTGATTACGATAACAATGATTATTATGAAAAATAATTTTGAAGTGGGAAAAGGGGGGAAAAGAGAAGAAAAGAATAGAGAGAAAGAAAAGATATCGTTCGTCAAACATTATCGATAACGTTCGAATAATTTTCTCTTCGAAAAAATTATTTAATTGTATTTGATAATTTATATACTTTATTAATATACATTCTTTTATATTATTTGAATAATGATAATAATATTATTATTACTATGAGTAATTATATTTTTTATAATAATATTTCTTATATATATTTAGTAATAATAATTCTTATAACAATAATAATAATAATAATAATAATAATAATAATAATAATAATAATAATAATAATAATAATAAAAATGCGATATAAATTTTACCTATTCGTTTAATTAATGCTTGACAATAATTTTTAGAAAACGAAACGAGAAAATAATATATATTCATTAATAAACAAATATCTTTCCAACAAATTAATTCAAGTGTAAATTTGTAATTTTTTTTTTTTATATCAACCCCCTCCCCCAAAATATATATATATATATATATATATATATATATATATATATATATAAAGAAAAAAAAGTCAATTAAAAATCGATATTTATAATCGATGTTTTAATTTATAATCAATAATCGTCGAAACCGATGGAAACGATTATCATCGTCATCATCATCATCAACATCATCATAATCATTATTTTTCTCGTCATATTAAAAAAAAAAAAAAAAAAGAGAAAGAAAAAAGGAAAAAAATATTATACAGCGACATATTACTATATTGTCGTCGCAAGAATGTGATTGATTAGATATCGATACGATTTGTTGATTTGTTATCGGACCGTCCTTAATGCAATATCATTATGGCGTTCTCGTCGGCTACGTACGTGACACAAATGCAACTTCGTCTCTCCCCGCTCATCTACCACACCCTCCACCAACCCCCCCATCCATCTCCAGTCCAACCCCATATCCCGTTGTAGTCCGATTCCCTCGCTTTCGACGCTTTGCTTCCCATGAAATTCTTGTTACGGTGAATCTGCCACGAACCGTGGGAAGGGACGGGGGAGGGGGGGAGGGGGTGACATATAGAGAAGCAAGCGTTTTCCCCCTCGTCGTTTCCCCGCCAACCACCACTCACTCCCCCCTCCCTCTCATTCCAATCGATATGCGACGACACCCCCATAAGGGGTGACATTCATATCGCAATGGAACTCAAACACGAACCAGAGAGAGAAAGAGAGAGAGAGAGTGACACACACACACACACACAAACACACGGTATGTAATATAGTTTCTCACCCCTAGCACACCCTTCCTTCCTCCTCTTCTCTCGCACTTCTTGTCTCACTATCACCTCTCCCCAACCCCCCCTACCTTCTCTTCGTCCTGTTCCAACCCTGTCACCCCGTTTCCAGCCTCCCTCTTCTCTCCCCCTCTCCTCCTCTACCCCTTCGTATCGCAGAGCGTGTCCACTCGCTTACGGTCCATTTACATATCTCCGTTACGTCCATACATGGGGATTTGTCGGAAGAAAAAGAAAAATAAAAAGGAAAAAAAAGGAAAAAGAATGAAACCCGAAATTCATGACAATTTTGAGTAGCAAATATTCGCCTTTTTTTTTTTTTTTTAGTTTTCACGATTTCTTCGATCTTTTATCAATCTTACTTGACCACGTGTCTCTCTCTCTCTCTCTCTTTATTTCTTTATCTCTATCTCTTTTGTTTTCTTTCGGATTTTTTTTCTTTTTTTTTTTTCTTTTAAATTGTTTCTTGTTATTTATTTGAAAATTATTTCGACGACAAATCATCGGATAACCCAGCGAACAAATCTGTTTATCTATTAAAGCGCGATCGACTTGTGAATTAAATTCAATCGTTATTTTGTAATTTTCATTTCGGCTCGATCACGTCGAGACATATTTCGATTTTGTTTTATATTATTGCATTTTTATTTCGTTATTATTTTTATTTTATTGCAGAAATATCGTGGGCATGTTATTCCTTTTTTTTTGTTTTTCTTTTACTTGTTTCTGTTTGTTGTTTTGTTTTTTGATCATCGACTCTTATTCGAACTTGGAATTATATCTAATTGTTATTTTATAAATTTCCTTATGATAATTTCATCGGGACATATTTTCATTTTATTTTATTTTATTTTATTTTTATTTTTATTTTATTTTTATCTTATTTTATTAGAAAAGTATCGTGGAGATGTTATTTCTTTTCTTTCTCTTATTTTTGTTTTTGATCAACGATTCGTTTATCGTTGAAAATTATATTTTCTAATATCAACTAAGTAACGTATTAAAAGTAAAGTTTAAATAAAAAATAAATAAATAAAACAAAGTTAGTAAAAGAAGAAAATTTATACACACGATACCGACTAATAGGCAAATATTTTATTTCCTTCGTAATTCTCGTCGTAATCATGCGATTTAATTTTACTTTCGATGATCGAACGAATGTTGGAACGAATCCCGATACGAAATTCAACGATAAAAAACAATAATTAAATTAATAGAGAGTATACACGATTGCAATGTTATCGAATGAAATATTTCTTGACATTTGATTAACGTTCGTTTAATTATAATAATAATAATAATAATAATAATAATAATAATAATAATAATAATAATAATAATAATAATAATAATAATAATAATAGTAATAATAATAATAATAATGTTTTTTAGATCTTTCTAATCGCATTTATTATCATTTTTCTTTTTTCAATATTCTTTTTCAATATTCTTTTCTCTTTTTTCATTTTCACCCTAATTCAATGGCGAGTCAATTTGAGATAAAATTTGATTACATCATTTTATAATTTGTCAGGACGGATATTTTCAATTAACGCAAGAGAGATGCAATGGACGTATTTTAATAACTCCTTTGTCCCCGAATCCCCATGCTCTATTGGTACGATTAAGAGAGCAGCCTCCCATCCCTCCCTCCTCGATATTATCTGCAAGATATTTCGTACTTCATTCATAAGAGGATTGAGAGCAAGGAGGGAGCTAGAGGGACGTGGGGAGCGGGGAGAAAGAGAGAGAGGGGTTGTTAGCAGTTTACGTTATATGGTTGATGCTTCAGCAATAGGGAGAATATTTTTCAAAGTGAAATTGAAACATTAATTTAACGTATACTTTCATTCCACACGCGCGCGCGCGCACACACACACACACACACAGACATACACGCACGCGATATATTGTTTCAAAATGTATAAATCGATCTCGCTTTTATTTATTTGTTTGTTTGTCTGTTTGGTTGTTTGTTTGTTTGTTTGTTTGTTCATTTATTTATTAATTTATTCTTTTTATTTTTCTTTCCATTTATTTTGCTTTGATTTTATACGATATTAATTGTTTATTGGAAATGTATAACGTCAGAAGATTGTACTCATTTCTTTTTTTTTCTTTCTTCATAATCGGATATCTTTTCTATTCTGTATTTTATTTTTTGAAGAGTCTTATGTAAAGGATATATAGATTAAAATAGAAAATTAGTCATAGCACTATTATTATTGTTGTTATTATTGTTATAATAATAATAATAATAATAATAATTATAATTATTATTATTATTATTATTATTATTTATTACTTATTATTTATTTTTTATTTTTTATTATTATAAATACACGTTACTCAGATATATATATATATATATATATATATTTATTTATTTATTTATTCTATTTATATAATTTGTAAAATCGTATTGTCGTTTTATTATATTTACACATTAAAGAAAAAGAAAATCTATAATATTGGAATTTTATATTCATACATGTATATATACATACATACATACATATATATATATATATATATATATATATATATATATATATATATGTGCGTGTGTGTGTATTTATATATGTGTATTTATATATACACATATGCGTACATGTGTATGTGTATCTTCATATAAACTTTATTTCAAAAATACTTGTTCTAAGTAACAAAATAAAAATAGAGAAAGGAAATGTTAAAAAAGAAAAAAATAAAAAGAAATAGGAAACAATCTCTTCTCCCTCGTACTATCATCAGTATATATTTTCTATTCTCTTGTCTCAAAAAAAAAAAAAGAAAAACAAAAGAAAACAGAAGAAACGAAAAGAGAAGAACCTAGAAACGAAAAAGAGAAAGAGGAAGCAAGTAGGGAAAGAGAAACAGAAAAGATAAGAAAAGTATCTTACCAAGAAGCTCTCGGTCTCACGAATCGTGTTATCAAACATACACACACACACACACACACACACATACAGAGAAAAGCCTGCAACCACTTTTCCACTTTCCATCCAATACAGATTCGATTTCCATGCGATTCAATAACTCGAGCTAGTCGAAGGATAAGGTACATCACAATGTCAATTTTACCGATCTCTATCTATCTCTTTTTACCTTTCTCTCTCTCTCTCTCTCTCTCTCTCTCTCTATCTATCTATCTATCTATCTATCTATCAATATCTCTCTATCTCTTTTTCATCGGTAGTATTGTTTGTTCGTTTGATGGACACGATCGTATGGACTTATGCGAAAATGGAATAGCGTAGTCCAGGATACGACGACGGGCCCCCGTTTAAAATAAGATCCCGTAAAAACATAGAAAGCATAATCTGGCCTTGGTCGGCACGTCGAAGCATACAGACAGTTCGATATTGCAAAGGGCGACGAGGGAGGGTGGCAGGGAGGGAGGTCGGTCTTAATGCATTTGGTGTGGTAGCACTGGTACGCATCAGCAAGCACCCTTTCTGCAAGCTCAGCTTCTACTCTCTCTCTCTCTCTCTCTCTCTCTCTCTCTCTCTCTCTCTCTCTCTCCTTCTCTTTGTTTCCACTCTACCTTCCAAATACATTTACACACATACACACACACACACCTACATATATATATATATATATATATATATATATATATATATATATATATATATATATATATATATATATATATATATATATCTAGTCCTCATCCTTTTCTCTATAGTCGCGTCCCTCACCTCCTTTTACATCACCCTCACTTTCTCTTTCCGCCTACTCTTCATCTCAACCCCACTCTCCAAACCTCCACCCACTACTCTCTTTTCCTCCCCATTTGCCCCCTTCTCTCTCTATCTCTCTCTCTCTCTTGAGAGAGAGAGAGAGAGAGAGTATAATAATGGCTCTAAAACGAAGCAAGCAACCCCCTTGGCTTTAATCTCTTAACGGGCAAACGACAAAAAATATCATTCATATTCCTCATCGACGGAATCGGACGAAAACGAGAACAGGTCTCCTCCGGTACGGATCAATTAACAGATTGCCTTGTTTCTATCTCGGCTATTCGAGAATCGACCAGTCGATATTTATTTCGATCGATGAACGTCGATTGATTACCTATGTATGTATGGGTAAGGTGATTCCTTCTCTTTTCTTTTTCCCCCGTCTTTCTTTCTTTCTTTCTTTCTTTCTTTTTGTTTGTTTGTTTGTTTGTTTGTTGCTATTGGTATTACCTTTGCTTTCGTTTTTGTCGTATTTGTTCTTCTTCGTTTTGTATCTTTCTTGTTTTGTTTCGTTTCGTTTCGTTTCTATCGATTTATTTGTTTTTTTTTGTTCTTCCTTTAGTTTCGTTTTGTTTCTATCGATTTATTTGCTTTCTTTGTTTTTTGTTCTTTGATTCGTTTCGTTTCTATCGATTTGTATCCTTTCCTGGTTTTTTTTTGTTCTTTTTGCGTTTTGTTCCTTGTTCTGTTTAGCTTCCATCGATTTATTTGATTTATTTGTTTCTTGTTCTTCGATTTGTTTTGTTTTCTTTCGTTTTGTTTCTATCGATTTATTTGTTTTTTGTTCTTAGTTTTGTCTTACTTTGTTTCTGTCGATTTACTTGCTTCCTTCGTTTTTTCTTATTGCGTTTTGTTCCTTATTCTGTTTAATTTCTATCGATTTATTTGCTCTATTTGTTTCTTCTTTCTGTTTTTTTTTGTTCTGTTTAGTTTCTATCGATTTATTTGCTCTATTTGTTTCTTCTTTCTGTTTTTTGTTCTGTTTCGTTTCTTTCGATTTATTTGTTCTATTTGTTTCTTCTTTCTGTTTTTTGTTCTGTTTCGTTTCTTTCGATTTATTTGTTCTATTTGTTTCTTCTTTCTGTTTTTTGTTCTGTCTTGTTTCTATCAATTTATTTGTTCTATTTGTATTTTGTTTTGTTTAGTTTTTGTTTCCATCGATTTATTTGCACTATTTGTTTTTTTTTTTGTTATACTTATTCTTCTTTCGAAATGGTGAGAGAAGAAGAGATTAGAACTTTAAAATATCATCTCTTTTACCTACGAGTTAGATATATATTTTTCATCGTTTCGTAAATTATTGATTAAGAAAGTTTATCGAAATGATTTCAAAAGATATTATTATAGTTTATTTACATATTTTACATAATAAATATTACGTATATGTACTTAATTATTACATAATATGTATTTGATTAGTGTTGCCAGTGAATTAGTATTAGAGAATTATTAGTTATTAGTATTGTTATGATATAAAGGAAAAAATTAAAGAGAAACAAGTAAGAAAAATCAGGAAAAAGTAAATAGTAAATAGATTTCTGATAGATCCCTCCTTACAAAAGTATAGTGATTCATTAATATCACGTCAACATTCATTGACATCGAACTATAATTTACGATCAGACATAGATCATTAGTGTGTTTAGAATATCTCTATGACTGTAGATAAAAATCATAATTATACTTTTTCCTCATTTATTCAAGATTTAATTTATATTTTTATATATTAGAAAAAAAATAAATAAATAAATAACAAGAATACAAGAAAGAACAAAAGAATTTTCCATTTATATATATATATATATATATATATATATATATATATATATATATACATATATATATATATATATAAATAATAATAATAACAGAACAAGAACACAGAAAAGAACAAAAGAATTTTCTATTTTTATATAAAGAAAAAATAATAATAATAATAACGAAACGAGAACGAAGAAAAAGGAAGACGAAAGAAAAAGAAAAATAAGAGAATAGACAAAGTAAATAATAGTAAATAGATTTCTGATGGTTCGTTACAAAAGTTTAGTAACTCACTGCTATTATATCCACATTAATTAGCACCGAACTATAACTTACGATCAATTAAAGATCGTTAACACTGTTTAGAATACTTCTATGACAGTACATATTAATCATAATCATACTACTCCCTCATCTATTCAAGATCTAATTTATATTTTTACATAAAAAAAAAGAAAAATTTATAATAATAACGAAACGAGAACAAAAAAAAAAAAGGAAGACGAAAGAAAAAGAAAAGTAAGAGAAGGGCCAAAGTAAATAATAGTAAATAGATTTCTGATGGTTCGTTACAAAAGTATATAATATAACTCGATGCCATTCTCTCTCACTCTCTCTCTCTCTCTCTATATATATATATATATGCGCGTGTATGTGTGTGTGAGTAGATCATTCCACATTCGTTAGAATCCGAATACTCTAAACTCGTCGAGTTCGCACGTTGCGCCAGCTAACTTCCATCGCAGAGATCCCTTGTTACGTTACTTTCGAATTCTCACTTCTACTGAAGAGGATAGCAGCTACATAGCTCGGAAGCACTTAGAAAATCGATAAGCCCTGGCTCTGGCTCACTTGATCCGCCGTTGGCTGGTGCCAGGCTATATCTTGATTAAAATCAGTGCCACCAGTTCTCTCTCTCTCTCTCTCTCTCTCTCTCTCTCTCTCTTTATCTATACATCACCATCTTTCTCTCTCTCTATCTATCTATCCACCTACCTATCTATCTCTTTTCTTTCTTCACCCCTTACTCAACAATTCCACCCCTCCATGGACCCGACGAATCCGGTTAACGTCTCGTTAACGTCTTAAGTCACCAGCAACCTCCAACTTCTTCCTTTTTCTTCTCTCTCTCTCTCTCTCTCTCTCTATCTTTCTATCTCTCTTCCTCCCCCCCCCTCTCTCTCTCTCTCTCTTATTCTCAAGACAATGGAATCGAGTTTACTCCAAAGTATTTGTATTCATGACGACAACGACGACGACGACGAGAAAAAGGACAATGACGAAGGAATAAAAAAAAAAAGAAGAAGAGAAAAAACAAAAAAGAAAAAGGAAAAAAGAAAGGAAAGAAATGAAAAATGAGGAAGAACGTGCGTTCCTTTCTTCTTTTCTTCTTTCTCCTCTTTTCTTTCTTTTTTCGATTCTCCCCCCCCCCCATCCACCTACCCACCTATCCGAAATTCTTTTCGTTCCTTATTCTTTTTATTCCTCTTTTTTCTTTTTTTTTTCTTTTAATTTTCTATTCGAACTCACGACTCCATATCGAACAGTTGTTCAGAGATTATTTTTCTTCGAACGTAGGAACCACATCTTCCTCGTCGTTATCGAGCTAGAAACGGGGGTTATCACGTACGATTGGAATCGTCGCTAGTGAAAGTGAAATCGATCGGACTAACTCGACGTACTACTGGTTATTCGTTCCTCGTACCAGTTTAGTTGCGAAACGAATCGTTTAAATGCAAAACTCGTTATCCATCCTCCTTGACTATTTCTCACTCTCATTGCTTCTTACTTTTTATTTTACTTTCTTTTTTTCTTTTTTGTTTTTCCCTCGCGAAGGAAATACGAAGAATTTTCAATGAAATCGATATATATATATATATATATATATATATATATATATATATATATATATATATATATATATATATAGAGAGAGAGAGAGAATATTAGTAATACATAAATATCGTTTAGAATTAAATTAATGACTTTTGTACGACATTCTTTGAAATGTTTGTCTATAAGAAAAAGAACGAAACAAAAAATAAAAACAAATATAACGTAATCGAACGTTGGATTAATCAAAAAATAAGAAGAAGAAAAAAAGAAACCGATAGAAAATATTATTAATATGTAAATATCGTTTAGAATTAAATTAATGACTTTTGTACGACATTCTTTGAAATGTTTGTGTATAAGAAAAACAACGAAACAAAAGGGAAAAAAAATATAACGTAATCGAACGTTGGATTGATAAAGAAAACAAAAAAAGAAAAGAGAAATAAATAAATAAAAAGGAAAGAAAAGTGATCGAACAAATTTTTTTCCCGTAATTCGTTTGAAGGGACAATCAAAAAGATCTCTAAGACGAACAGTTTGCAAAAGAAAAAAAAAAATATATATTGCAACATTTTCAATAATTCGTTTCGAGAAACAAAGGGTTTCGTAATAATTCGTCCCGCGAGGACGATTCGAAAGATTTTTGAACAATTTCCTCCCCCCGCCAATTAACCCCTCTTCCAAATTACATCACATCGAACCTTAAGAAAAATGTTAATGTCTGTGTCCAACAAGGAATGAAATTATTAAACGAGGTTATCAATGAAATCATCGTGCCTCGCTGATATTGATTTTCCAATGATAAGAAAAAAGGAAGAAGAAGAAGAAGAAGAAAATAAAAAAGAAAAAAGAAACAGGAGAAGAAAGAGAAAAAAAAGAAAAGGAAACAGGAGAGGCGGGCGGAAGGAAAGAAGATAAAAGAAAAGGAAAAGGAAAAAAAGGAAGAGAGAGAGAGAGAGAGAGAGAGAGAGAGAGAGAGAGAGAGAGAGAGAGAGAAAGAGAGAGAACAAAATCGATCGTTGGAATAATTATTACATTATTATACGAGAATAAGATTTTTCCTATGGGCGAGTATTTTAATTAACGCCTTAGGTCATAATATGTTTGATAAATGATATCTTCTAAACCCGTAAACACACACACACACACAATATATATATATATATATATATATATATATATATATATATATATATATATAAAGGATATCGCGCGTGTACATTACCTACGTGCTTATGTACGTATTAATTTGAAAAGCGGACGTCAAATCGCCTGAATCACCGTACATACATACATCCCCTCCCCTCCCCCTCTTCCCCCGCCCTCCCGATACCCAGGTTGGTAGAACTTTTCGACACCATTGTACGTTCGCAATATGCTTTGTGCCAGGAAGCCTCGAGGCTAACCTAATCCCCCGTGGTGCCCCATAGAAAGTGAGTGAAAGACAGAGACAAAGACAGACGGACAGAGATTGAGAGAGATAGAGAGATAAATAGATAGATAGATAGAGAGAGAGAGAGAGAGAGAGAGAGAGAGAGAGAGAGAGAGAGAGAGAGAGAGAGAGAGAGAGAGAGATGAGAGAGAGTGAGTGAGAGAGAGAATCTCTCTAGCTAACATAAGATCCTTCTGTGTCGAGGGATCTATTCGCAAGGACCTATGCGCAATTCGAAGACTCATCGACGTATAAGGGGCCATCAGAAAGGGACGAATATAGAGGTAGATATATGGAGAGAGAGACGGATAGATAGATAGATAGAGATAGAGATAGAGATAGATAGATAGATAGAGTGAGAGAGAGAGAGAGAGAGAGAGAAGAAAAACGGATGCTGTTTACTCTGCTCAAATGTTGACCAAGCTCCCTCCTGCACTTCTAGGACCATATCCTGCTTTCAGACGAACCTCTCAGAAAGTGCAGGGTGCTTTGATCGAAACTACGGGAAGACGTCCGTCATGAATAACGTCGACGTTCCTCGAGTATCATCGCGTATTATTTAATAGGTCATAACTAGGGCGAATTAGAAAGTATATTTATGTATAAATGTTATTAGATGATATTATTAATTCCCTATTTAATCTTTTGTTCGTATTGTACGATTGGATTTTGTAATTAAAATGGGAATGTCATCGATAGAGTTTAATGTTCACGTAAGGGGTGATTAGAAAAAAGATTTATACGGAATACGATTTGTTCAATCATGGTACAGGATGTAATATGGAAAATTTTAGCAATTAATAGAACAGTATAATAAATGACAAGTTTTATACAGCGAACGGTACTGGAGATCATTGGCTGGACTTTAATTGAGTTTGACAAATGTGATTAGAAAAAAATTTTGGTGCAACACAATTTGTTCAATCATGATATAGGATGTAATAGAAATTATATAATTGAAAATTCTAGCAATGAATATAGCGATGTAATAAATATCAAGATTTACGTAGTTGTGAGTACTGAAAAGTCATTGCTAGAATTTTAATGGCGATAATCAGGTTGATTAGAAAAAAAAAAATATTCATATAAAATACAATTTGTTCAATCATGATATGGTATATAATAGAAATTATATAATTGAAAATTCTAGCAATGAATATAGCGATGTAATAAATATCAAGATTTACGTAGTTATGAGTACTGAAAAGTCATTGCTAGAATTTTAATGGCGATAATCAGGTTGATTAGAAAAAAAAAAACATTTATATAAAATACAATTTGTTCAATCATGATATGGTATATAATAGAAATTATATAATAGAAAATTCTAGCAATGAATATAGCAATATAATAAATATCAAGGTTTATACAGCAAACAGTACTGAAGATCATTAGTTAGAGTTTAATTGGGCATGACAAGGGTGATTAGAAAAAAAGTTATGTACTAATATAATTTGGTAATATTCACTTGGTATAGTATCTGATATTGTATGATATAATTGAGTTGTATAATTAAAAGAGATTTGTATAGCTAAATAGTATTGAAAATCATTGTCAGAATCGTAATATTTCATAACTGGTGACTAGAAAAAAATATTATATAGAATACAATTTGTTCAATCACGATATAGGATATAATAGAAATTATATCATTGAAAATTCTAGTAACGAATATAGCAGTATAATAAATATTAAGATTACAACAGTATAATAAGATATAATAGTATAATATATATATATATATATATATATATATATATATATATATATATATATATATATATCAAGATATACGTAATTGAAATTACTGAAAAGTCATTGATAGACTTTTACTGGTCGTAAAACGAGGCTGATTAGAAGAAAAAAATAAACATTTATGTACTTATTGTACCTTACAATTCCTTCAATCCTGATTTGTAATTTACAATGTATACGATCAACAAACACTAACGACGAATACAACGGTATAATAATTATCAAGAATCACATATCCAGATTTAAATATTTAAAATCATCGTTAGAGTATAAAGGGATGAGATGAGCAAAGAGGAGAAGAAATAAATGAAAAATAAAAAAAAAAGAAATAACAAAATGAACGAATGAAGAGAAAATTAATTCATACTTAAGCATCTTTCGTTCGATATCTTCTTACTCACACACCCAACCCCCCCAAAAAAAAAGAACAAATATAAAACCCTCGATGTTAATCGAAAACTTGATAACTATGTAATCGATAGGTTGTAATTAACGATCGAGAGAATAAAAAGATCGGCCAAACGATGGAACATCGAGTATCATTGAGACGCGGGTTTAATGGATCGTAATAGGGTGATAAGGAATAAAGGAATAAATAAAAAGTGTAGAGGAATGAAAAGAAAAGAGAAGAAAAAAAATAGAGAAAAAGAAAAAAGGCAACAATTTCATTCGGACCATACGACGTTACGGAATAAAATTTACTATTGTTCGAAAGCACAGAAATCGAATATATAATTGAAATAACAGCCGATTTAACAAGAATGTGGCCATCACGAATAGCATCAACGACCATTATAAGTTGGGGGATTTTTTAATACGTCGTATAACGGGTGATCGAGAAAAAAAGAATTTCATTTACGCGTATATCACACATACACACACACACACACGTGTGTGTACACGTGTATATATATATATATATATATATATATATATATATATATATATATCGGTCTGTTCTAATCGATAAAATATTTTCTTATAAATCTGATGACAAAAAAAAGAAAAAAAAAAAAAAGATTGAAAAAACCGAAAAGAAAAATTGAGGAAGCAAATGAACGTTATCCATATTAATGGTTACAATAAAACCATAAGATATAGGGAATTTAAAGTATTATTAAAGTAAAAGGGAGCCCTTTTCTTACTCCTATGTGCCCGTTAATTCGTCGCGGTGATTATGGATCCATTAGCGTGGCAGCCAACAAATAGCATGGTACAATCCAATAACCATCCATGGGCTATAATAAAAGGGAAGGCGGTTTAGGCACCAGTCAGGGGTAGTTTAACTTGCTGTTGGTTCCTACACGTTCCTAAACGTATATTCGTGTCAGTATTTACATATATGTGTCTAGGTGTGCGTTCGTGTGTCTGCGTTTGTGTGTGTGTGTAGATGTGCGCGCGTGTCCACGTATCCTTTGTGTCCGTAAACCATTTGTCTCAACGAATCGTATTGGAACTTAATATTCTTTCGTTAATGTTCGAACCTCGAATGCAAATCGAAATCGTAAATTTCACAAATACTTTCATTATATCACGGCTCGTTTCATTTAATTTCATTTACTTAATCCTTTTCGTTTTATTTATTTATTTATTTATTTATTTTTTTGATTATTCTTATTCTTATTTTTGTTTTATTTTGTTTTCTTTATTTTTGTTCACTTTATCATTTATAAAGGATTTACGATTTAAATAATCTTGGTTGAAAGAGAACAAAAAAATTTAATTATGTTCGTCGATACTTAATCTTTTCGTATATCATCTTAAAATAAATATATTTTAGATCAATTTTATAAAGTTTCATATTTCTTTCACGATATTAAATCGTGACCTGATAACGTTTATTTAAAGAAGAAAATAAATAAATCAATACAAACATACATACACACACACACACACACACACACACACACACACACACACACACATATATATATTATAAGAGAGTATTATATTTTTATATATTCTTTTTGAAATATATTTATTAAAAATTGATTCATTAAAAGTCTACTTAATTATTAAAAATAAATCATATAAAATATTTTTATTTAAAAAAGTAGATAAATAAATAAATCAACAAATAAAAACATATATTTTTTTTACATATTTATTATAATTATTATAATTTTATTTCTTTTTTTTATAAACATTTATTTAAAATTTATTTATATATTTGAAATAAATTATATTCAATATATATATATATATATTTATTTATTTAAAAAAGAAAACAAAAAATGAATAAAGTACATATACATATATATATTTTTGTATTATTTTTTATGTAAAAGTTTATGTAGAATAATACGTGAAAGGTTAAAGTAGACGAACGATTTCGATAGTTTACGATAGCAATACTTTACGTGGCCACGTTGTATGTAATGTGTATACTAAGCTACGTAGGGTGTAGTTCGACACCCCCGCATGACCAAGCAGATAACGATCATTGAGTTCATTGTCGCATCAACGTAATATCCTGTACATCTCCGAACGCCCATCACCTCCGCCCACCTTCACTCCATCCACCCCACCGTTTTCCTTTTATAAACGGATAAGGGTGGCGGTCTTCCTAAGGATAGAAAAATAAGACAAGGGGATGGAAGAACGCGTCGTACTAAGAAGGAGTTGGATGAAGACGAGTGCGAGTCCTTTTTCAAGAGCACACCAGTCACGTTGACGGTGAATGCCAACGAACGGGGTAAATGGTAAAAGGAGGGTAGATCGAGGGTGAGGGTGCACTAAAAGCCCCCGTCTATGACTTTTGGCTAAAGACCGGAGCCCGATTAGGGATGGCGCTGATTAGCACCACTTCGATCTACGTTTTCTTCGTCGTTTGACAAATTTTTTTTGATATTTTTTATTTATTTGTTGTATATATATATATATATATATAAATATTTATTTATTTATTAAACATATTATATATTCTTTATATATTACATATTGTATATTATATATTACTTATTATTTATAATATATCATATATATATATATTAGATATATTTTTATTTATTTAATTTTAGTTTCTTTTTACTTTATATTGTGTATTAATTGTTTGATTAACTCTTTAATTTTTTTTTCAAGACGATAATATTTATAAACTTAAGCAAACAAACAAAAGAAGAATATATATATATATATTTATTTATTTATTTATTTATTTATTTGTAAACTTTTATTTTTTCGACAAAATTTCTGAAAATCCTTTTTGTTCAATTAAAGAAAATATAGTATGAACATATATTTACGTATAATGATTTATAATATATTTATTTTCTAAATAAATTAATATATGTATAGGTATATATATATATATATATATATATATATATATATGCATACTGTTTTATACAAATTAAGTAAAAATATATAAATTAAATTGATAAATTGGATTGTAAGGTCTAATTATAAAATTGAAAAAAAAAAAGAAAGAAACAAGAAATTCCGATCATCCTGAAACTAATACCAGTCATACTTTCTAATTCTAATTTATTAATTGAAGTCCAATTCCTAGTTTATTATTAAAAATATTCTCTTTTCCATTTTTCTTTCTTTTTTTATATTCGATAAAAAAATATTGTTATTGTCACAGACAATTATTTCACATAGTTACATGAATTCTATGCTACATACATTTGCGTAGAAATGGTCGATGTGTACTTCGTTTGTGTAAATAGTAAAAAAATAGAAGAAAAAACAAAAATAGAAAAAGAAGGAAAGAACACGCGTTAAAAATTGGATTTCCTTTATATTTTTTTTTTTTTTTCGTCAATTTTACGACAAACGTCAGTCAAAATTACAACTCTTTGTTCGAGAAGTTACGAAACGGAATAGTTGGTAAAAAAAAAAGAAAAAAAGAGAAAAAAGGTCGAAGAGAGGGTGAAAGAAAGAGAGGGAGAGAGAGAGAGAGAAACGGGGGAAAAAAAGAAATAGAGAAAAAAAGAAACACAACACGAAGTAGTCGATCGGTGTCGACTAGCGTCATTCGAACGACATTGTATAAGGGGTGAACAAGGGGAAGGTATAGAAGGGTGGTCTAAAAGCTTCGACCATGCATTTCAGATAAAGACCGACATGGACGAAGCGTTAATTATCGTCCTAGCTGGTTTCATCGTAAATCGACATGCGAACGTGTCATGTGTGATCCCTGCGTTGATTGTCCCTTAAATAATCCCACTGATTGTCGAAGGGAAGGGGATAATGCGAAGAAAGAAAGATAGAAATAAAATAAAATAAAATGAAATGAAATGAAATAAAGTAAAAGGTAGAAGGGATAAATTCTCAACGAGACCTCAACCACGCCTTTAAAAAAAAAAAAAATTATTATTGCACATTTTCGTAATTAATATCGTTCGCTTGTATTTATTCGTTCAATGTATCTGTGGATATCTGCGGATAATATTGATATACGTTTGAAGGTATATATTTGTTGAGAAAATATTGTTATCGATTAAAACAACTTTTTTTCTTCTTCTTCTTCTTTTTTTGTTTAAATTAATGTTCATTCGGAAAATTATTGTTCTATCGTAAGCCAAAATATATTTATTTTAAATATATCTATAGATATATCGATATCATTGATACAATTAATTGTTTAAAATATTTGAATATATTTATGAGAATATATTTAGTTGAATAGAATATTATTGATCGTAGTAATGTTCACTTTCAATGTTGAAGAAAAATGTTTAATTAAAAGATTATTCGACATACGGAATGTTTGACTTTTAAATGATACACATAAAATAAGATAATTATTTAATCTTATACTTATACTTATTATTATTATTATTATTATACTCGTAAATATTAATTATTTATTATTATAAAAATGGATTATATTAATTAAAAATAATTCTTGTTTTTAAATCGTTCATACTAATTATTTTCCCAAAAAAATATAGTTAAATATCTAAATATATTTCATTACTTTATCATTATTATTATTATTATTATTATTATTATTATTATTATTATTATTATTATTATTATTATGATTATTATTATTATTATTATTATCATTATTATTATTATTATTGATTAAATATATAATTGTTATTGACATATGTATATAACATTTAATATAAAATCGTTCTTTTAAATTATTAATAATTCAAATAAATATAATATTCTCAACTTCTCTCTCTCTCTCTCTCTCTCTCTCTCTCTAATAATAATTAATCTTCTGGCCATTCATGAAAATGCTTTATGAGCTTCACGAGCTTCGAGTTGCAAATGAAATGAAATTCATACAAATCGTTTATAAAGTCAGGTGATTCCCTTCGGTTAGTTACCGTCATCGTATCACTTTTGTATCAAATAGACGATGCGTTATATCCTATGGAATTTAAACGCACGTTTAGTTGTTCAGAAATTTCATGGTAAATATATATATATATAATATCATTATATCATTATAATATATAAAATAATATAATGTACATATATATATTTGTGTGTGTGTGTGTGTGTGTGTATTACATTTTGTTTTTAATAAAATATAATCTATTAATTACCTTAAAAGATATATATATATATATATATATATATATATATAATGATTTTTAATATAATATTAAATAAAAAATAAAATGAAATTTCAAATATATTTGATATAATAAAAAAATGTATTTACTAAAAGTATTATTATATAGTAATATATTAATATTAATTATATACATATACATATACAATAGTTGATATTTCATCGACGATTTAATAATATCGTTAATATTATTCAAAATCTACACTATATCATATATTTTTAAATTATATCCTATACTTATTATTCTCCATTACTGTATTATATTTAATTTTATTAGAGATTAGCCCTATTTATTATTTACTTTTTCTCCATAAATTTTAATTAATAAATACAAATCAATAAAAAAAAAAACATTAATTTTATAACATTCACATTGCTCAAAAATATACGTACGACCTTATTGTAAATAAATGAATTACTATTAATAAAATAAATATTAAATTTTAATCATGCATATGCTTGCTTAATTTTATTATACATAAATACGTACGTATATGCATACGTTAAATTAAATAAGAATTCGGACGTGTTGTTGTTTTAATGTAAAAATGTAATTATTAAGAGAGAATTAATTATTGTTCGTTATAAAAAGGGTTTATATTTATTTTTGATTTCAGGACTGGCGAAAAATGGACCGAACTATGGAAGGGAGATCGGTTCGTTTCAAGAATATGCACACGGTATCAAAGGGGTTATATATGCCGCGGACGATAGTACGATATTCATAAAAGGATTCTCTTATGATGGAAGAGGTCCAGACGCATATTTTTGGGTCGGTAATAGTACGAGACCCAGTCCCGACGGTTACATCGTACCATATCCCGAGGATTACAAGGGCAGGTAAATAATCTCCAAGTGTTTAACAATTTAATATGAATTTTTGTATAGTCGAGATGACAAAGAGAAAAAATAATAATCCAAAAAAAAACATATTTATTCGTTCAACACTAGACATGAATTTGAATCTTAACGGACGGATCTTTTTTTTTGAAAAAAAAATGTATACACACACACATATATATATATATACATATGTTAAAATAAATAAAAACAAAAGATAATAAAATAAAGTAAAATGAGAATCGTACTATACGATTCGTAAAAAAAAAGACAAAAAAATACAATTTTTGTTTTGCATATCCAAAAGATTACAAGGGAAAGTAAATAATCTCCAAATGTTTAACAATTTAATATGAATTTTTGTATAGTCGAAATGACAAAGAAAAAAAATAACAATTCGAAAAGAAAATATTTATTCGTTCAACACTAGACATGAAGTTGAATTTTAACGGACGGATCTTTTTCTTTTGAAAAAAATGTGCATATATATATATATATATATATATATATTAAAATAAATAAAAATAAAAAATTATACAATCAAACAAGAATAGTACTATACTATTCGTAAAGAAAAAGAACAATTTTTGTTTTGCATATCCTAAAGATTAGAAGGACAGGTAAATAATCTCAAAGTGTTTAACAATTTAATATGAATTTTTATATACTTTAAAAAAAAAAATATCTAAAAGAAAATCTTCATCCATTCAAGTGCATGTCCAGTAACGTACGGATCTTTTTCTTTTGGAAAAAATATATATAAATATTCAAAAAATAAATAAATAAATAAATAAAAAATAATAAAATAAAATAAAAGAAGAATCGTACCGTACGATTCGTAAAGAAAAAGAACAATTCTTGTTTTGCATATCCTGAAGATTAGAAGGGCAGGTAAATAATCTCAAAGTGTTTAACAATTTAATATAAATTTTTATATACTTTAAAAAAAAAAAATATCTAAAGGAAAATCTTCATCCATTCAACTGCATGTCCAGTAACGTACGGATCTTTTTCTTTTGGAAAAAATATATATAAATATTCAAAAAATAAATAAATAAATAAATGAAAAATAATAAAATAAAATAAAAGAAGAATCGTACCGTACGATTCGTAAGAAAAAAAAAAGAAAAAGAAACAAAAATTTTCGTTTTACATACAAAAATGAGACCAATTAAACAAAAAAAAAGAAAAGTACATAAAAAAACCAAAAAAAGAGAGAAAGAGAAAGAAAAGAAACGAAAGAAGAAAAGAAGAAAACGATTCAAGATATTTAAGGACCTAACGAAATCGTTCGTTCCTTCAAATGTGATCGTTGAAAGAAATAAATAAAAAATAAATAAATAAATAAAATAATAAATAAAACATTAAGAAAAGTAGAAGAAGAAGAAGAAGAAGAAGAAGAAGAAGAAAAAGAAAAAAGAAGTTTATAAAAGCGTCTCCTCGACAATTTAGAACGAATTAACGATTTTTTGATTTTTCTTTTTTTTTAACTCTCCGTCATGTCTATCTATCCATCTATCTCTGTCATCGATAAAAAAAAAAAAGAAAAAACACACACACACACACAAACACATCGATGACACATTGGATGTACATATGTAATAATGGTACACGGGTTGATTCGGATCGTAATAAAGTGCTCGCAGATACGAGAATCCGGACGAGAAGATCGGCGTATAATTCCCGTTTTATTAACTGCGAGCATCCCTAGCTCGCGATCCATTCGTCCGGTCCGTGTCCCTCTTTCTATTTCCCTTTTGAAATACCCCCACCCCGTATCATACCAACCATCTCCCACTCCTTAACGTTTCTCTTTACCCTCTATCTCTATCTCTTTCTATATATCTATATATCCCACACACCACACGTGCGCGCACACACACACACGCACACACACACACACGCACACATACACAGAGATGTTTCTATTCAACACAAGCAACGACACACTTTTCCTCGTTGGTTCCGTGCTACCGAGCACAACAAGCTCTTTGAGTTTCATTTCGTCCGTCGGTTACGGACTAACGCGTTTGCCCACCAACACCAAAACCACCATCATCATCGCCACCATCACCATCACTACCATTACTGTTACTACCACCACCACTAACATCACTACTACCACAACAGCATCATCACCATTACCACCAACACTATTACTACTATTACTATTACTACCAACACTACCATCGCCACCATATAATCATCATCACCACCATAACCTACACCTTCGTCCTTTCCCTTGCTTTTAAGTTCGTAACTCTTGGTACGGTTCCTGACCGCATCCACAATTTCCTTTTGTGTTGTCCTCCCTTTTCGTTCACGCTAAGATATGTGCCTTATAACACCCATTCCCCCACCCCATCCCACCCTACCCAACTCCACGGTCAATGAAAATGATTAAACTTTGGTAAATCGTCTTTAATCGTTAATCACAAGAGTAACGGAGATTTAATTGGATCTCGTTATAAGTTATATATAGTATATATATATATATATATATATATATATATATATATATATATATATATATATATATATATATATATATTTTAATTTTTATACGGCATCGTACTTGCCTTTTTTTTTGCTTTTCTCTTTTCTTTTCTTTTTCTTACAAAATGAAATTTTTTTCTCCCCTCCCACTCCCCCTTCCCCGCCCCGCCTTTTTAATACACGATCGCGATCGTTTAACGTTAATAATATTATCAGGTTGTTACGCGTTAATGAATAAATGTTAATAATGTTATTAATGTTATTAATGTTATTGATATCGTAATATTATTATCATTGAGGTATCTAAATGGATTTTATTTAAGGAAGAATTTGAGTGAAAGTATTTGTAAACGTATTTTTGAAATATCCTTGATCGATTTTATCGAGTTAATTGATCGATCGATCGATCGATTGATTTTTTTTTTTTTAATTTTTATACGACGTCGTACTTGCTTTCTTTTGGTTATCTTTTATCTTCTCTTCTTTTTCTCTTTTTTCTCTCGAAGAAAATATTTTTTTCGAAATGAAATCTTTCATTAATTTTTCATTTTCGGTTAATGAATAAATGTTAATAATGTTATTAATGTTATTGATATCGTAATATCATTATCATTGAGGTATCTAAATGGATTTTATTTAAGGAAGAGTTTGAGTAAAGGTATTTGTAAATGTATTTTTAGAATATCTCTGATCGATTTTATCGAGATAATTAATTAATTAATGGACTGATCGATCGATCGATCGATTGATTGTTCGATGGTAATCATTGAATTAGACACTTCATCGGTTTTCATTTGAAGAATATTGTATCGAATAGTATATCAAAATTATATTTGTGATTAAATTATGAAAATGGTATTATCGATCACTTTCCGATCTAATCGCGACGAATAGAATCGCGTGGAATTGATTAGATTGTTTATTTATTTATTTTTTTTTTATAATTATTTGTTTTTGTTCGTTCTCTCCGTTGAAAGAATCTCGAAACAATATTTCTATCGATATTTTAATTTACTAGATAAATTGATCGATTTTGTTTAGTGCCTCGGATAAACTGATTTTTACGATCAACTGAATGACGATCGATTAAATTTTTCGTTGATCGAAATTTTTTTCTTTTCGAGGGAAAGAAAAAAATTAATTTTCAATTATTCTATCACGATCGAGCTATCTTAATCGTTAAAATCGTTTCTCTTTTTTTTTTCTTCTTCGAGTCGCACAGAGAAAAATTTCTATGAATAACGTCGTTTAAACGTTTTTCGTTTTAATCGCGAAACGATTAGAAAATTGACACGATATATGTAAATGTAATCGTCTTTCTATTGTAATATAAATTTTTCTCTTCTATTTTTTTTTTCCATCTTCCAGAGATCCACCAGTGTTGAAGGCGTTCGACAATGTCGACATTGTCTTAAGGTTGCCACAAGGGAAACGCTTGCGAGACATTAAATGGCTAAGCGTTTGGTGCAGAAGATTTACCGTGAGTATAGATATATATATATATAAATATCGATCTTTATATTCCATATTTTATTTTTTTTTTTTTTCATAGAGATTGCTATACCAGCAACTTAAAAAAAAAAAAAAAAGAAAAAAAAAGGGAAAGAAAAACTGAGGAACGAGATTGAAATTATTATTATCGATTAAGGGTTTATTGAGTTAAAAATAAATCAGGAAGTTTCTTAACGATCGTCTAAATCTTTTTAAAACTTGTTCATTTAGAGATTAAGCATTAACGTAATCGTTGTGATTGTTATTGTTATAATTATTACAATTAGGACAGAATATTTTTTCTTTCTTTCTTTTGGTCTTTGTTTGTGTCGATCGTTCAACTCGAAGAAGATTATCTTGGTTTAGCGATTAGATATGAAATATAGAAATGCGCTATGCACAACGAAATCATAAAAATTAATACATTAGAACGATTAAATAATATGCAGATCAGGGTAATGAATTTATCTATGTGTCACTTATTATAAGATTTGTCTGTGATCAATGTAGATATAATTAACGGTGTAATTTATTTCTCGAATAATTAGTACGAAATATTTCTTCTCGATACATCTAACTCGAATATGATTATTATGTTTCAAATATTAGATATAAAAGAGTAGTACAATTATCGATACAACCGAATTTTATATAAGAACTCTAAACAAAAAGATAATATAACACAAATGATTTCATCTTTACGTCGTTATTATCGATCACTATGAATTATCTAAAGATTAATATTTATCTGAACACACACACACACACACACACATATGATAAAATTGAAAGTACAATTATTTCTCTAACAATTAATACGAAATATATCTTCTCGATACGTCTAGCTCGAGTATGATTTTCTTGTTTTAAATATTTGATATAAAAGAGCACAATTATCGATACAATTGAATGTTATATAAGAACTCTAAACAAAAAGATAATATCACACGAATGAATTCATCTTTACGTTATTTCTTATCGATCACTATGAATTATTTAAAGATTAAAATTTATCCGAAGACACACACACACATACACACACACATATATATGATAAAATTGAAAGTACAATCATTTCGTTGAATATATATATATAAAAAAAAAAAAAAGAGATACACCCATCGACGCGACGAAGTCATAAAGATTAACATACGATAAACTTGTTAAGTTTGAAAAAAAAGAAAAAAAGAAAAGAAGAAAAGAAAAAACTCGAGCAATAAATTTATCCTTAGATTGATGGCCGTTAAACGTATAATCGGCACAATGTGATTTAATCCACGATCTCCGTGTATAAATAAGAGTCAGAGGGAGAATGAGAGAGTGAGTGAGAAAGAGAGAGAGAGAGAGAGAGAGAGAGAGAAGTTTCAGTCCTACGACACGAGGGTTGGCGAACCCCTAGACGGGAGCCCTTTATTTTAAGCGGCACACGATGCACGGAGAATGGAGATAACTTGATTTTTCAGAAGGAAGGGGAGAAAAAGATAGAATGAGAGAGAGAAAGAGAGAGAGAGAGAGAGAAGTCCGTGGGCCCTATCGGATGGACGCATTCGTGGTCAATGGCGCGTGTGAGATGGATACGGAAGCTAAAGATGAACGTAGGAAAAGGAGAAGGAGAGTAAAATGATGAAGAAGAGGAAGAGGAAGAGGAAGAGGAAGAGGAGGAAGAGGAAGAGGAGGAGAAGGAATAGAAATTATGTGTAGGGGGTAGGAAATATGGTGGAACGGATGATGGGAGTTGGAGGGTGAAACGTGGATGCAGTTATGACATAATCGTAATCTCTCTAACGTAAAACGGGTCGAGTATTAAACTTACCTGCTGGCCGTGACTGTACGCGAACATTCGTCCGTTTTAAGGGCGGAGGGAGAGGGAGGTGATGGTGGTGGTGGTGATGGTGGCGATATTTGCGAGGGGTATCTATGACGATGACGATGATGACGATTTGGTGATTTGGTGACGGTGATGGTGGTGTCCTAAAAAAAGGAGGGTAGTGAAGTTGATTCGTTGGTTGCTTGGTTGGTTGGATGGTTGGGGTTGGTTGGATGGATGGTTGGGATGAAGAGCCGAAGGGTAGCTTTGAGACGGGCATATCGAGGCTTCGAGAGGAAGAGAGCTTTTGCTCTTATATTAGGAGGGCTTTAATATCGAAGTCTGAGGGGTGCTACCGTACCGTGACAACCCTCCATCAGACACGCTCTGTCACCGCAAAACGCGCCCTCTGTGTCCATCCTACCGACGGCGGACCTCTCGGCTCTTATACCGGGTGTCTCTTTGACGAGACAGAGAGAGAGAGTGAGAGAGAAAGAGAAAGAGTCTCATCGAGCCTTCCCCTCTCCGCACAACCCCGCCTCACCAACCTACACCCCGCCCCACAGCTTTCTCATAGATTCATTTTATATCTTTCTCTCTCTCTCTCTCTCTCTCTTTCTCTCTATCTATCTATCTATCTATCTATCTATCTTTCTCTTTTTTCGTTTCACGATTATTGGTTATATTCTATGAACTGATATGTATGTATATTCTCTCTCTCTCTCTCTCTCTCTCTCTCTCTCTCTCTCTCTCTCTCTCTCTCTCTCTATTCATGATTCCTGGCTATATAATAGAGATTGCTCTCTTTGAATCTAAAGATTATGTTTGTTAAAAATTCGATCCCGTAAGCCTATTTTCCACGTTAATGATACTACATAGTTGGTCCTACGTATGCATAAAGTATTTTTTTGTTTTGTTTCTTTTCTTTCCTTTCGAATTTAGTAAGGTCAACGATAGTACGAGCTTTATCGATTGGACGCGATATCGAAAAATTATATTACGAGTTAATACACGCGCTCAAGCGCAAGCGCGCAAACTATTTATTAACGTCGCACGAATATTACCATTGATCACGTTCGTACAATATGATTACGACACAACGGTGTTTGTGTTATTTATCGTAATTGTCGTATACAATTTTATCGTAATAAACGTTGACCGATATCGTAGAAAAACGATATCCCTTTTTTTTCTTTATAACCTTAAACTTCCACTCGACGATTCTTATTAAGAAAAGGAGATACTGAGAGAAAGAGAGAGAGAGAGAGAGAGAGAGTGACTTTATTCTTAAGTCTCGTTTAAAACTCTTTCTTTAATAGGTTTTCTTTGTGAAACTTTTGCAAGAGATTTGATCCCTCTCTCTCTCTCTCTCTCTCTCTCTCTCTCTCTCTCTCTCTTTCTATGGCAATTCTTAATATTTATCTCTCTCTCTCTCTCTCTCTCTATCTCCACCTTTGAAAATTGATAGAACCGAAGGAGGAGCCGCGAATAATCATGACCTAATAACATTTTTTATTTATCTTTTACAAGGGAAACAAAGGCGAAACAATAAAGGGAAAGATTAAAAATTAGCTCGAAACAAGCAAAAGGTATAACGACCAATGGGAAGGCCTCGTCGTTGTTCCGTTTTATCGATTTTCCACTTGCTACGTTGTTTATTCCACTTACACACCTCCCCCCGCCCTCCCCCCACCCTCTTCGACCATTCCCCTCCCCCCTTCCCTCACCGCACTCCACTGTCACTAATTTCAAACTGAATTATAAACGCAATGTACGATTCAACGTACGAACGTCGTGTTAAATGCAAGCGTATCGTACGATCGATAAATTTGTTTCAATGAAGAAAAATTGTAAAAACTTGTACCATAAATATAAATAATTCATATGTGTTCTATATAAGAGATGATAGTGATTGAATCCTTTTAGAATTCTAAATGAAACCTCGTATTTCCGAATAATACTAATTCGATATATATCAGAATTCTATTTCATATTATACATATGGTAGAGCTTTAATAAAAGAAAGAAAAAAAAAAGAGAACAAAAAGAAAAAATTAAATTATTTCTTTCCGTGTGTCGTTTACATCTAATTCGAATATTTGTTTTCTTTTTTTTTTCGATGTACTTCTATGATACGTTGAAGGTAATATACAATTACAAAGTACGCACAGATTTATTTTAATTTTTTTCGATTTACTTCTACGTAGAAGTTAATACAATTACAAAGTATATTATACATATGGTAGAGCTTTAATAAAAAAAAGGAAAAAAAACCAAACAAAAAGATTAAATTATTTCTTTCCGCGTGTAGTATACATCTAATTCGAATATATGTTAGTTTTTTTGGATGTACTTCTATAATACGTGGAAGATAATATACAATTACAAAGTACGTACAGATTTATAATTTCCGTTGTATCAAATATATATAATATGTACACGTACATGTATACATACATACATACATACATACATACATACATACATATACATATGTGATGACGTGAAAGAGACTTAATGGCACCCTAATATATAAATTGTTTTATAATTTCTTTTTTTTTTTGATCCTACAGACACCTATCAAGCATCAAAAACTAAACGAAACAAAATAAAAAAACAAACAAAATAGAGAAAAAAAGAGAAAGAGAGAGAGAGAGAGAGATAGAAGGCAACAGGGATAAAGATAGGCGGAGAAAGAAGGGGTAGTTTGAATCATATCGAAGGGTGAAGACCGATACACAAAGGGGTGGTGTAGGTGTATGGAAGGGGGAGGTAGAGGGTGGGTTTGCTTGAGTATTTGGTAGACAGTAGCTGTCTGTCAGTCAGCACTCCCTAGTAGAGTTACTTCAGCGAATGTATTGTCAGAATAAACCTTTTTTTCTCCCTCCCTCTACCTCCCTCTCCCTCCCTCTCTCTCTCTCTCTCTCTTCCTTCTTCCTCTTCCTCTTTTTCTTCTTTTTTTGAGTATTTCTTTCTAAGGGAAACCCCTCACCCTCTATACCCCCTAACGTTCGAGACTTATCGTCTAGCACTGCGAATCCAGCGCTTTCTCGAATCCACCGGGGGGTTTCCTTTCAAAAGGTACAGAGATATCCTTCGACGATATCAAACCACCGTTCAATGGACCACTGATTCAGATAGGATTTAGTAATTTTTTTTTTTCTTTCTTTCTTCTTCTTCCTTGGCCTCCTCCTCCTTCACCACCTCCGTTTCCGTCCTCTTCTCCTCGTCGTCGAACTACCCCCCTCCCACCCACCCTTACACCGATCACCTCCATGTACTCTTCCCTCGTACACGTTTCTCTCTCTCTCTCTCTCTCTCTCTCTCTCTCTCCTCTCGTCGAAGCAACGAAGCAAACCTAATCTAGGAATACCGTTCGTTGCCCTAAACAAGGACCGGTCGCATCAGATCGCATCCTATCTATGGGGTACGGCGGTGAGATCCTATGGGAGTGGGAGAGTCGCGGATTATTATATGAAATCGATTAATCCGTTATTGTACGGCACTGGTTATATAGAGATTCCATTTTTACTTACTTACCTTTTTTTCTTGCTTTTTATTTTTTTTTTTTTCTCCTTTCGTTTTTATCATCGCATAACGTCTATCATAATCGTTAAGAACAATTTCTACGCCGGATTGTTTTTACTTTGTCCGGGTTTTTCTTTTTTTTCTTACTTCTTTTCTCTCTTTCTCGTCTTCTTTTCCATTACTCTCCTCGATCTCGAATTCGTTCGCTCCATTGACCGTTTATTTTGTTTCCGTTTTTACTTCTTTCTTGTGGGTTTTGTCGTTCTTCCTTTTTGTTTTTTTTTTTCTTTTATTATTATTATTATCATTATTATTTAATCAGGTTCGACATCGTAAGAGAAAAAGTCGTTCGGTCGATGTTCGTCCAGGGAAATTTTTTTTCAAGTATCATTGCATTGCAAGTGTTATCGCAATGTGATCTTTTATTAATCGCTATTTATTTGATTGGTGGGAGGGAAGGAGGTGTGTGTCAGTATTTTTGAATGTTTGATCGATTATTTGCAAGTAAAATGCGATAAAATGTCAATACTGAGGAGTACATCGTTAGTTGACACTTGATCATTTATGCTAATCAAAATATAAATTATTATTTATTTTACAACATAATTTATGATATAAGAAAATACTTTTATCCGTTTTATTTATTTGTACATTTGTTTTTATTTGTTTGTTTTTTAATTTATATATATATATATATATGTATATTCTGTTCTTTCCTTCTTCTCCTTTCTTCTTTTTTTCTTTCTCCTTCTTTCCCCGTTCAACTTTTAATTTATTTTTATTTCCCAATAAATTAATTAACATTTCCCATTATCGAGCGTTCCGATAAATCTATATGAATTATTTATTTTATGAA
>OU427007.1:1982018-1987018 GCA_911387935.1 Dolichovespula saxonica
TAATAATAAAATGTAAGTAAGTAAATAAGTAATTATAATTTTTATCGAAACTCGTGTGATCATTATTATGATCTTTCAATAATGATTATCATCAGGATATTATTGATAACAATGTCGTTGATAAAAAGAAAAATTCGAATAGTTTTTATCATAAGCTTGACGTGTTCGTTTTCTCAATGATATCTCTAATACGAAATGCAAAAGAATAATTCCCTGAAGTATAAAAAGAAAAGGGAAAATAAAAGAACTAGACAAATTGGAATTTTATTGATACTTACGGCATTATTATATTTTGTCAATTTTCGTTTATGATCAATCGATGTATTATAAAAAAAAAAAAGTAAAGAGAAAAATTTCCTTGAAAACAAATTAAAAAATTTCGATTTTCATCCTACGCAAATGTATGACGCAATCTATTTCATCTAGAATGAAATATTATCAATATATATATACAAATAAATATTTAAAAAAATAATATAAGTTCCTAAGAAGAGATATTATTTTAGAATAATTCCCATATGAAACAAAACTGCAATTTTTATCTAAGCTAATGTTTATTATTATTTCCCAAAAATGACTGTCGTCAGATTGCCAATAAAAACGTAGTTTCGTAGTTTGATAAAATATGTCGTCAAAATTTCACATATGACATGTCCATTTTTTATTTTAACATCATCGACATAAAAAAAAAGACAAAGAAGAAGAAGAAAAGACGAGAGAATGATTTCAACGTAAAAAATAATCATAAAATCAAATATCATCCGAATTTATGTAACATATTCCGACGTCGTTCCAATCATTATCATCCTTCAAAAATGATTACCATCATCGGACCACCGATAACGATGTAGTTTGATAAATAATCATCTGTGACACGTAACATTCATTTTCTTACAAATACCGCTCACACACATATATATACACACATAAAAGAAAAAAGAGAGAAAGAGAAAGAGAGAGATAATAATTCTCTAGAAAATAATCAAAACATGAATTTTAATCCCCGAACATATCAATCCCGTCGTCTCCTTGTCAAACATCATTGTAATCTTTCAAAAATGATAATCATCGATACCACTGACAACAATATCGCATGATAAATCAAAATCTGTAAGCGTGCATGGGACAGAAACGCGCGCGCACACGCACACATACACCTACGCCTATACCTTCGCGAACGCATAACGCACATGTTTCGACTTCCATCGTAGTCACTAATACGGAGACAGGTGAGGAGTGAGGAGAGACAGAGGGGATGAGGAGTGATAGCGCAGGGGAGGGAGGTTAGAGAGTGAGTGACGCAGGGGGTGAGGAGTGAGGGACGTAGAGGGTGAAGAGTGAGAGACGTACGGGGTGAGTACGTTGCCGGAGGATTGCGACGTTATAACATTGAGAAAGAGAGAGAGAGATAGATGGATATATAGATATATAGATAGAGAGAGTGAGAGAGTGGGGCAGCGAGGGAGCGAGATAGAGAAAGAACGAGAACGAGAGAGAGTGAGAGAGAGAGAGAGAGAGAGAGAGAGAGAGAGAGAGTGAGACGGAGTGAGTGAGAGAGAAGAGGGGGTGGTTTGGACGATCAGGTATTGAAGCAACGTTGATAGTCCTGGGTAACATTGGCGCATGCGCAGAAATTACGACACCCGGTCGATTTTGGCCGGGTCTGGGCTGGCTGCTATCCGAGGATGCAATCCTCTCTCTCTCTCTCTCTCTCTCTCTCTCTCTCTCTCTCTCTCTCTCTCTCTCGTCTCTCTCGCACACACTCTTTCTACCTACTCTACGCGATACTTCCATCTCTCTCACAATCCTCTCTGTTACCACTACCTCTTGTTGTCTCTTCCATCTCTCTCTCTCTCTCTCCCTTTGCTATAGATTCCTCGAGCTAGCTATCTCCCTCTTTCATCCCCCCTCCTATTTCTCTCTCTCTCTCTCTCTCTCTCTCTCTCTCTTTCTCTCTCTCTCTCTCTCTCTCTCTCTCTCATTCCTTTCTCACTCTTTCTTACTCGACACGTCGTGTCTGCGTATACGTCTGTCTCTTTCTCTTTCAACCCTCTCCTTCTACTCCTCCTCCTATTACTACTACTACTACTACTACTACTACTACTACTATTGGTGCTGCTACTACTACTGCTACTACTACTGCAGCTACTACTACTACTACTACTACGACTACTACTACGACTACTACTACTACGACTACTACGACTACTACGACTATTACTACTCTACTACCGCTACTACTACACCTCCATAGCGGCTTACTATCGCGTTAACTCTACTATCTTTCGTATGACTTTAGAGCGCCGCCATTTTGAACGTAGATATCTTACGCGTTGCGATCCGGATCGCAACTCGACGTTATTCATTATTATACGTCCTTGTTGAAAAAAAAAAATAAAAAAAATAAAAAATAAAAAAGGTCGACATTTCTTCCCTCTCGACATTTACTCGCGTACCTTTTCGGCCCTCTCTTTCGGTCTTCCTTTCTTTTCCTTTAGTTCCTATTTTTTTTTCTTTCTTTCTTTTTTTTAATCATAGTCTGCACACATCGTTATAAGAAAATGACAAAAGCAAAATGGTTCCGTAAGGGAGGAGACGGGGGAAGACTACTTTTATCGGATTTTTTTCGTTCCTTCTCGATTTTATTCAGATTTGTTGTATAATATTTTAATTTCCTGCAAAAAATTATGTCGGCGCATTGTGAAGACCTCATGAAAGAGGGGGCGGGCGGGGTGGGGGGAACGTTCGTGATATTTGTTTATCGCGATTTCGAAGATTCGTTGTATTTCAATCGTTCAAATGAATATTGTTACGTTTTGATAGAATCGAATCTGGTGATTATCTGAGAGGGAGGGAAGGGGCGAGGGCGTAAAAATCCTCGAATACGACGGAATATTTCTAAGGGGGGAAAAAAAATTGACGTTATTCGTTAATTTCATCCGATTCGTCGTATTTTAATTTTCTAAAGGTGATCGTCGTCAAATGTTGACGCTATCTATCGGGCAAAAGAAAAATTAACGACAAATTATTGATCGTTGATTATTACTAATTTCAACGATTGATTCATCGTAGTCGAAGATTATTTGGAACGAGAATATCGAGGTGGAAATTATCGGAATGACGCTTTAATTTTTACGATAAATTGATTATTATACGAACGTTAAACTGGACGAACAGATTCTATTAGTTTATAATAAAATATTTAAATATTTCAACGAATACGATACATACAGATACTATGTGGAAATAATTGATGTTTCATATTCGACAAATCGCAGCTTACGGCAGGAAAAGTGAACTTACGTGTGTGTATATATATATGTATGTGTGTGTGTGTGTGTGTCTGTGTGTATACATATATATGTACGAAAGGTTAAAGGCCGTGATATTCCAGTGGGACGCCATTTTGCTACCGCCCACGCCTCGCGATCCCTTTGAAAACGTATATAACTGTGTACGTCTATGTGCTAGTTCAAATCAGACGGATAGTTATTATATAATGCATGTTTTTTAAACGCCGAGAATTAAATTATTCTATTGAACCATCGAATAAATTAAAACGAACGGGCTATCGTTTGAAAAAGGAACAAAAACCAATAAGAAAACAAAAAAAAAGAAGGAGAAAAGAATAAAGATAAAAAATAATTATTTCCTCGCAGAGAAGCGTACGTGTGTACCCGATAATTTAAATCGGACGTTAAGTTACTGTATGATAGTACATGATTTTTAAACGCCGAGAATTAAAGCATTCGATTGAACCTTCGAATAAATTAAAACGAACGGATGAACGTTTGAAGAAGGAATTAAAAAAAAGAAGAAAAGAAGAAGAAGAAGGATCAAAGAGAAGAAAGAAAAAATATAAAGAATAATTATTTCCTCACGGAGGACACATAATAAATGGGTGGAATTTCGATGTAATGTAACGAAGTTCGAAGGAATGCGAATGAGGAAGATAAGATATAATAAAAAAAAAAAAAGAATAAAAAAATAAAACAAACAAGAAAGAAAGAAAGATAGAAAGAAAACGACGCGAGGACGTACGTGATTTCAAGAAATGTAAAGTCGATTTCATTCGGTATAAATAAAATATTTTTCATTATGTATGAATAAAAAAAAATATATATATATAACTAATGCGAACGTGTAACGAATAAATTTAATAAATTTTTCACTTTCGCATAAACGACAAGTGGTACGTTACATTTTTAAACTTCTTTAAATGACGAACAATTCGAAATAGAATGAAGGCGTATGTATGTATCAGTTACGCCCACCAATTGTAATTTATCATACTTAGTAATCGTAATTAGATCGTCCCGATGGTAATATTTAAGCTTAACGTAGGCGTTACAGATAGAAGATTTTATTCTATTTTAACGAAGGGTAACGTGCGTTGGCGTACGATTGAAATATATATATATATATATATATATTAGAACGCATTTAATCTTGAAATCTCCTACGCATTCTACTTCTAGTACCATCGATGTTACTCACGTAACTTAAACTTGTTCAACCACTCTAATAGAAATGGCGATCGATTTTTATGTTTTTTTTTTCTTTCCCGCCCCCCTCTCCCCTTCCCCTCTCCTCTAGTCGGGAATATACGATTTCATGGTTCGAATTATTACACATACGTTTCGTGCTATTACTTCGCGCGTCGAATTAATCATATCTCCCCCCCCCCTCCCAAAAAAAAGAAAAGAAAGAAGAAAAAATTCACGATCAACGTCAAAATCAAAATTACATCAATTTTATATTTACCTTATCAATTGCATCATTCGATATTAATTAAATTCGCAATCGCAAATTTCATTCGATAATATTGATTTAATCGTTCAAAAGTTCAAGATCGGAATCGACGGTCAGAGTCGAAAGTATTATGAAAATCTCACTTGGACTTACTTTATTATTGAATTATTCGTGAAAATAAAATCAGTATTATCATAAGTATATCGTATCGTTTCGTAAGACAAATCGTTCGTGATTTAATATCGCTG
>OU427007.1:1992018-2014518 GCA_911387935.1 Dolichovespula saxonica
GATGGGTTTCATTAGAGAATAGAATAGGGGGATTTAAAGTTTCGGTTTAAAAAAACCGTTCCATTAAATCTTTCACCTAAGATATAAGAAAGAGAAGGGATTGACGAGGGAGAGAAAGGTATTAGGATGGACAAGGGCTTCGCAGAATGCTCGTTTTAATTTATCACGTACTTATTTAAAGTAGTACGACGAACAAACGAACGTCCCTTGGACGGAATGTCCCTTTTTAACTCGAATTTCAGCGCTATTTTAACGCTCTCGCACGTTCCAAGAATCGGGTTTTATGTTTTTCTCCGGTAGGAACTCGTTCGTAAAAGTAGGAATACTCGAGAAGAGGATACTCGAGCTTGTTAAATTTTTTTAAGTATGTCAAAGATAATCGCGATATTATTGCGTTTCGTTCGGTTCTTATCATTTTTATGGAAATTTTAAAAACGTAATGCGTGCGTGCGTGTAACAAATTGTTTACTTTTTCTTCAATCTTATATATATATATATATATATATATATATATATATATATTTATATATATATAAAATAAATACGAACTTCTTAAAAAAACGCCAAGATTTCTGAGATTCTGAGAAGCATCTGACTATCCAATCATATAAATAAATATATATATATCAAAATTTAAATATAATTTATTTTATATAAGCACAATATAAGTATGATATTACATTATAGTTTGTAAAGAGATCGGATTTGTTTTTATGTACAATTTCATTCTATTTTCTCCTGTCAATTGACTTTCGCGGAGAAAGAAAAAAGAAAATATAAACGATATAAATTAAATAGAAATTTGTAACCAAACGAAGTAATATATCGAAATTAAGATACATGCGACTGGTACTAAAAAAAAAAACAAAGAAATACAAAAAAATACAAAAACATAACTACAAATAAAAAGAAAAAGGTGTCGACGATCTAAGCAGGTACGATATATACGAAAAAAAAAAAGAAAGAAAACAAGGAAAAAAAGTAAAGAAAAACATTCGAAATAAATCGTGCGTTAAAATCGTAACTACGAAGGATACATCGCTCGTACACGTACACGTAAATGCACGTACACGCACGCACACACACATAAAGAACCATGAAAAGAAAAAGACGTATATATGCGCAATAAACTCGTAGCTCACAAACTGCTCTCCCTCTCTCTCTCTCTCTCTCTCTCTCTCTCTCTCTCTCTCTCTCTCTCGTTGCTCCGGTAATGGCGGGGGTGAGTCAGGAAGAGAGGGGTAGGAAGGAAGGGGCGTTGCTATCTGGCCTAACGAGGCTCGATGTCTCAATTTCCGATGGAACGTGCGTCCCGCTTTACGGAAGGGAGGGAAGGGAGGGGAAGGGAGGGGAGAGAGAGGAGGGAATGCGAGTTAGAACGTGGACTCGTTCGAGAAAATAGAGTAAGGGCGAGGGTACGTACGTACGTTAGTACGTTACGTGTAGGGCTGATAGGGGACTGATAAGGCGTTAAAATAATATGGAGAGCTTCGACCAACTAAAGAAAATATCTCGAGAATACACGTTACACCTCCTACTCGTTCTCTCTCTCTCTCTCTCTCTCTCTCTCTCTCTCTCTCCCTCTCTCTCTCTATCTCTCCGTCTCTCCCTTTCTCTATTCCCTTTTCAAGGGATATATTGTCTGCTTCTCTCCCTCGCGGATTGTTTCTCGATAATATCTGTGATCCTCCAGTTTGTTAGGGGGGATTTATTTGATTGAATATCGGCTGGTCGGTCCATCGCTGAAACTGTGAACCTGAACGAGCAACGATCGTTACTACTTGAAATGATCGTTCCTCCCCTAATTTTTGTTCTCCTTTCCTTTTTTCCTTTCTTCGCTTTTCTTTCTTTCCTCCTTTATCTTTCTTTTTTTTTTTTGACTCCTTTTATTTTTACATCGTTCAACTAATTTCCTCTTCTAATATTTTATGTATTTTTTTTTTTTTTTTTGTTAACTTATATATACGCGCGTGTACGCGTGTGTGTGTATGCGCGTGTATATGCGTTCGTGCGTGTGTGGTATAACTGACTTTTTCATAATATTTTATATTTTTCTTAATTTATGTATACATATGTGTGTGTGTGTGTGTGTGGATTTAATAAAACAGTGATTATTCTGGAATCATAAGATTTTCAATTTTAATAATAACGAATAACTAAACAATAAGAAATTAATTCTGAACTATACCGATCTAACAACAATCCTATTATATTTGGACAAGTAATTAATAATAATATTCTTATAGCTAAGTGATATAATTAATAATAATTATAACAAGAAAAAACAACGCGTCACATTCAAATCACCTTGAGTATAATTTAATCTATGTATATAGATTCAAGGTATACAGGGTGGCGTAATAATTTTGATCAACTTGAATATCTCCTTTTTTTTAGAGAGAAGGAGAGTGAGAGAGATACGGAGAAATTTACTTTTTGTTTACGAAAATACGTTAGAGAGAGGAGGAAACGTAATATAGCAATAATAATTTTTTGTGGATGAACGCGAAAAGGGAATATAAAGGTCTACTGGTTTTTCTTTTTCTTTTTTATAGATTGATACGTTTTTGATAACATTGCTCGTTGAAGTTCCCCTATCAATATGAAAAAGTATTAAACCCATGTATTAATTTAATTTATAATATAAATTTATTAATTTATAAAATAATATAATTATTAGTTTAATTTATTTGTGTATAATAATTCTACAAATTCAGACGAAGTGAATTCGGTTTATTTTGTTAACAAAATGTTCGAAAATTCTTACGTGAAAAACGAAACGAAAGAAGAAAAAAATTCGAAAAAATTTGCACGTAGTTAAAATTTCAATTTACCCTACGTAATAATTTTGTTAAATAATAAATTTTGATTTGTTCATTAATTACGTGAATCGCGTACGTGTTGACATCGCGAATCATCGTACTGACGTGAAAATTTATGCCAATTCGAAGACAATACTTAACGACTATTCAACGTACGAATGAACAATAGCGCTTACGATCGAATTTCGCGATTGTGCATAGTTCGTATTTTTCGAATAACGATAACAAAAAAAGAAAAGAAACGGAAAAGAAAGAAAAACAAAAAAGTGAAAGAGAGAGAGAGAGAGAGAGAGAGAGAGAGAGAGAGAAGATAAATAAAAAAAAGAGAGAGAATAAGCTACGGAACGAAATCTTTCCGGTGCTTATCTCTTATCTAATTCGCAAATCCTCTTTACTGTTATCTCGTAAGCAAAATAAAATAAAAAAAAAAAAGTATGAGAGAGAAAGAGAGAAAGAGAGAGATAGAAATGGGTAATGAAACATATACGATTGCACACTTTCGAGCGATTATTTTATGAGAAATAATGTTCCGAAATCTCCCACGAAATCGGCCAATCTCATTTAACGATATATTTACACATGTATGTATGCATGTATGTATGTATGATGTATGTATGTATGTATGTATATATCACTATATGTACTTAGCAAACGTTTTATCGTATGTGTATTTGGACGAAACGGTAGGAGAGACAAAAGTATAATTTTACTAAGAGAGAAAGAGAGAGAGAGAGAGAGAGAGAGAGAGAGAGAGAGAAAGAGAGAACTTCTCTGTTTACAACGATCAACACGCGTTCGCACACATGTACATATACATATATACATATGTACGGAGAAATAGGTGGGAAAAGGACAAACAAATAGATACAGAAAAAAGAAAGAGAGAGAGAGAGAGAAAGAGAGAGAGGAAGAGAGAAAAAGACAAATAGAAATAGAAATAAAGAGAGACAGATAAAGAGAGATAGAGAGAGAAAGAGAGAGGGAGGGATAAAAACAGAAATAGGAAAAAAAAAAGAGAAAGGGACTGGCAAAAACAAAAAAAAGGAGAGTGACAGCTAGACAGATAGGCAGACAAACAAATAAAAACAACAACAAAGACAACGACAATAATAAAAAGAGACAAACGGAAGTACGTAACAAAATGAAAGAGATGGACAGATAGACGGACATAAAAAGTGATAGAGTGAGAGAGAGAAAGTATAGATATAAAAATAAAAGTAATAGAGAAAATGATATATACACAATAAATAAGAGATACGGAGAGAAACGTCTATAGAAAAAGTGAGATAGAGATACATACGAAAAAATATTATATATATATATATATATATATATATATATATATATATATATATATATATACACAGACTCATACCCACGCATACACACATATACACAGTGAAAAAAATAAGAGAAAGAAAGAGAGACGTACAAAATGCATTTAAAGAGAAAAAGATAGGAATTCGCATATACATAAGTAAGGTACGTGCATATATACATAACGTACGTACATACTTGCATATATACATAACGTATGTACATGCGTATGTACATACGTACGTATGTACCCCTATATGGGTACGTATAAACTTGTATTATAGGCATAGGCAGTAAACTCGACGATAGATCGACGCTCGGCGCATTTTGAAGAACCTTCTTATATAATAGAGCCCCCGATCTGAATCTAAAATCCGGGCTTACGAGATAAACAGTCTATTAGAGGGTGCCGCAACCCTACCGGGATTTCTCCAGGGCTACGGCATAACGACTAGATCAAAGGTATCGAATTGACGAGGGGGTTCTCTTTCTTTCTCTATCTATCTATCTCTATCTCTCCATCTCTCTCTTTCTAAACTAACCCTCGCTTGTATCAACCACCAAGATTTACTTCATAGTCCGTCCTTAGATTTTCTCTTTACTGTGGGCCGTTCTATCCTCTCATTCCTCCCTCTCCTCCTCCTCCTCATCCCCATCCTCATCCTCATCCTCCCCCAAATACCCTCCCTCACCATCAACAATTCTTCGTGTCGTTTCGACAAAATTGTTCTTTCTCTTCTTATCGAGATATACCACCCTGTCTTAGAGAGAGAAAGAGAGAGAGAGAGAGAGAGAGAGAGAGAGAGAGAGAGAGATGATCCCTGTACGGTTAGTTCTTCTGTCGGGTGACATTGTTCCTTTTTTATTTTATTTTATTTTATTTTTTGTTTCTTTTTTTTTTTAGTTTCCTACTCCCCTATCCCTCCGGCCCGGCTCGATCCAATAGTTCCTTTTTTCGTTCTTCTATCGGTTGGCATTGTTTCTTTTTTTCATTTTTATCATCGTTCCTTTTCTCTTTTCTTTTCGTTTTCTTACATCTCTCTCGTCGCTTTCAAATTCTTTATCCTCGATCCTACCGCGTGGACGGATAACGTATCGAACGATAATAAATATTAATGTCGATTCGAATTCGATCGAGAAATGTTGTTTTAACGATTAAAAAAATTGTCTGATCGATTTTACATCGTTGCCATAAGTATCGTTTTTTTAATTTTATTATTATATCTTATCATCTCCCGTGATAATCCTATTACCAAGGACGATTAGATCGGAACCGATACAAGTGAAAGTCCAAGAGTCTCGAATTAATTGTCACGATACGAATAATAATTATTTACGTTTTATCATAGCGTTTATAGAAAAATAATAAATATTATTACGTTAGTAAACGATAAGGCGCGATTCATGTCCGTGCTCGCAAATGAAAGATGTTAAATATGATAACGAAGATATTAAATCACGATTGATTACAACGAATGATCGTAGAAAATTTTTTGATTTTTTTTCATCTTCAAGAATCTACAAATACCCGATATTGACGATAAATTTAATGTAAATGGATATCATATTTTGTTCTCGCAAGAAACAAAGAAAAAAGAGAGGAAAAATGGGTAAAACGCGGGAATAAAGATAAGGAAAGAAAGAAGAAAAAAGAATGAAGAAACATTTATATGTACACGTTCGAATTTACGTGGAATACTTATGATTAATTATTCCGATTAATATTATTCACATTTACATATACGCATATCGATTATTGTTATATGATTAGAAACAAAACTGTGACAAAATATATTAGAAATTGTTACGTGTGTTTGAAATGTAATAACTATTTTGATAATGATATTAATAATAATAACAATAATAATAATGATAATAAAAATAATTATTATTATTATTATTATAATAATAATAATAAATCAATCAATCAATCGACAATTATTATTACCGTAATTGTACGTATACATACATACGTTTAGAAAATTTCATGATACCTAGTAGAATAAGAAAAATTAAAAACTTTTGAAAGGCAACAATTTCGAAATAATATTGACCGTATAATAATAATAATAATAATAATAATAATAATAATAATAAGATAATTAATACAGTAATGGCAATTAATAATCATAAAAATGAAATAACGTTAACGACATAAATTAATGCTAATAATATGATAATATAGTCACGTTGACGGCAAACAAATGATACGTAAATATATGATATAAGATCGTATCTCTCTCTCTCTCTCTCTCTCTCTCTCTCTCTCTCTCTCTATCTATCTATCTATCTATCTATCTCTCTATATATATATTTATCTATCAATCTATCTTTCTCTATCCCACTAATTCTCTTCAATTCTTAAATCGTATCGTATCCGGTAACCGTTTGATTCGCCTCCCCCCTCACCCTCCCCCCATCCCACCGATAAACGACGGGTGGTATGGATGCCGTTGGGGTCGGGAGAGGGTGGGGGAGGGTAAAAGAAAAAAAGAGAGAGAAAAGAAAAAAAAAGAAAAAAAGAAGAAAAAAAGGAAAATCCAATATTTATGAGCGACCGCTTCGAAACTACTCGCACACTCGTTTTAAATCCCTCACTATGTTTAACAACTTCACCGCGCGCTTCTGCAGATTCTAATATTTGCTCGTAACTTCACGCGCCTCTATTTGCGGCGACTATCTCTCTCTCTCTCTCTCTCTCTCTCTCTCTCTCTCTCTCTCTCTCTCTTTCTCTCTCTCTCTTTCCCTCTATTTATCTCTCTTTCTCTTTTATTCACTATCACCCTATATCCACCATCTTTCTCGCTCATGTTTCTTCTACCGCTTGCTCAACTAGCGGTTCTCTCAACCGGTTATTCCTCGGTCCAGATTATGCGGGTTCAGAGAAAGTTTTTGGTATTCAGACTTCTCTCTGTCTCTGTCCCTCTGTCTCTCTATCTCACTCTCTCTCTCTCTCTCTCTCTCTCTCTCTCTCTCTCTCTCTCTCTCTCTTTCTCTCTTATTATTACGAAACTTAATATCTGAATTTCTTATATGCATACATATATGGGACAAATTATTATTACGATCGAATAGGTAACATCTATCGTAGGATAAGTTTATGAACTTGTACAATACGGTTTATATCAGTGTACGGCATTTTTAATAAAATCGAATATATTATGTATTACGGTGTCCCATAAGTTTCTTTCTCTTCTTTTGATGCGAAGCGAATACACGATACGGAAGAAACTTAGGGGGATACCCTAAACATATGTATGTATGTATATATGTATGTATGTATGTATGTATGTATGTATGTATGTATGTATGTATATACCGGGTGACTCAGTTTAAACGATACGACAAAGATATATCTACGATCCTTATTGGTTTTAAAGAGAGAGAGAGAGAGAGAGAGAGAGAGAGAGAGAGAGAGGGGAAGATTGAAAAAGTGAAATTGTTCGAAACAAAAGTCGTTAAGTTCAGATTGATTTTTGACGATAGAAAAATGGTAAAATATTTATTGCAGTTAAATTCACAGCGATTGGATTCTATTATCGAGATACGAGAGTCGTCAAAATATTTTTCTTTCTTCTTTCTTTTTTTTTTCGTTTCTTTGTTCTTTCTTCTTTTTTTATTTTTTTTTATTTTTTTTTTGTTTTCTTTTTTATCGGAAATCGATATTTTAAACCTAACAAAAGTTGTTGAGAATATCAATACGAATTCAACGAGTACCTAAACTCTACCTTTTCATCGATATTTCATCGAGTTATGACGCCTTGAAGTTCAACAAACTGTGTAATCGACTGCTGAAGGGCATCGCGCTTCGAATAATTGCGACTTCAAAAATGTATGAAAAAAAAGTAAATAAATAAATTTAATAATAAGAGAAGAAAAATAAATTGATCGATGTCGAATCAAATACATCGATTGGCAGATGTTTAGAAGAAAATTGATCGCATTATTGCGACTACACAATTTTTATGAATATATGATAATATTAATAATAATCGTAATAATCGAATATAAAAAATAAGGATTCTTCTTAATCATAATAATCGTTCGAAACAATATTTTTTAAGGGAATGTAAAAAGAAACAAAGGACGAATTCGATTTTTGTATTTTTTTTTTTTTTTTAAACGTCTACAGCAGTAAAACAGTTTATATATTTATTAGAAGTTTGTTGTATATTTATTTATTTTTTTTTTTTTACTAATAATTTCTCTTATGTTGTGATATTTTGATTATTAATAATATTTTGTGTATATAGTATTGTATTATTTATCACGAATAATAAATTCTTTTAGGGACCTTTTTCTTTATCCTTGTTTTTCTTCTTTCTCTTTTCAGATAATAACTTTTCGAAATTGTAGATTAGAATGACATAACCATTAAGAGGAGAATTTCACGTTGGTATCTCCGATTTAAGGTAGACTTGGCGATTGTAGTGTGGCTCACGTATCGATCCGAATTCGTAGATGGAGGAACGTGGTATTGTAGAATAAGCTTATTATATCTTTCTTTCGTCTTGTTCTTTAATACCGTAGAAGAATAGACTCGAGAATAGGTGAATAGAGATATCGATTACACTCGATCGCATCTCTTAGACACTTGAGCCAAGCCTTCGCGACGTGTCCTGATTTTTACTCTCCATTCGAATATCCTTTCGAAGGAATCAAGATTGTCCCTATAGAAAGGAATCCAATACACACATGATATATCGAAATATGGATATCTTAAATAATAAGTCACAAAAAAAAGATCATTTCTCTATTATTCATAAATCATTTTGATTGAAACTCGGTTTCATTGCTTGTATGAAAAAAAAAAAAAAGAAAATTATTATCATTAACGAATCATTATTATTAATAAAAATCATATAATTCTTAGTTAACGATTATCGCATAAATATGGATTTGTATAAATTTGAAAGTGATTTATCATATTACGTATACCTACATATATATATATATATTTACGTGCATATATAATACATATATTATATATTACGTATTAACATAATAATAATTGTCATAAATATTTTTATTAGCGTTATCAATTAATTATCAAGCAAATAATAAATATTCTTAGATAATTGAGAAAATTAAAAATTATAATCGTTTGAAATTATCAGCAATCATTTTCTTAGCTTAATCCATACTCTCTTTGTATACCGTATACCATCAACGCAAATTACACGGTTTACGTTCGAACGATTTTGTATAAATTTGTTGGTGGTTTTTAAAATCGATTGAGAAATCGAAGGGACCATCGGCTTTTCTCCCATAAAACGACCCCCAGGGAAGAAACAGAGTGGTGATCGGTGCTTGCACGAAGGGTGAAATCCGTTTCTCGGATTTTACGGCGGTCCGCTTGAGAAATCCTTCTTTTTACTTTCTTTTCCCTTTTCTTCTCTCTCTTCACTCTCTCTCTTTCTCTCTCTCTATCTCTCTCTCTCTCTCTCTCTCTCTCTCTCTCTCTCTCTCTCTCTCACACACACACACTCAATCTCACTCTCTCGTTCTCACTCTCTCTTTCCCCCTCTCTCTCTCTGTCTTGCTTTTAGACATTTGACGGAACTTGGAATATAAACGACTCCCAACCCCTCATCGAGACGTCAACTTTAACGATGAATAGGGGGTGGGAGAGGGGGGAATGGAGGAACAGGGTGCAAGTGGAAAGGGAAGATGATAGATCGACTTTTTTCAACGACTCTTCTCTCAGCACGGGGATCCAAATATATGGATTCGTATAATGATATATTGGATCAATTGTCACCGTCAATGTCGTCGGAATTATTTATTTATTTTGTTTTGAACGAAATTATGTATATTAGTTGATAAAAAGGAAAAAATATAATAAGAATCAGAAACGAATACAATCAAACGAAAGAAACGAATTGTCTCCGTCGATTAACAATAAGATCGTTTCAATATTTGATATATTAATCTTTATGATCCACTTGATAGATCTTCGAGAAGTACTAAGATGTTGTGTGTAAAAAAAAAAAGAAAGAAAGAAAAAAAGATAGTTAATAATGTCATCAATTGGAACAATGAGATCGTAATAAATACATTAAAGGAAAATGAAATTGGGTTAGCTTTGATCGTCCCCGAGAGAAAAATCGTGAAAGTTATTTACAGTTATCACGTATTTATAGACGGATCGTCGAAAGAAGAAAAAAAGAAAATAATAATAATAATCACAATAATAAAAGATCGTTCAAACGAACGATGCAAAATGACGCTCAAACGAAAAGTGATGATCAAACGAAAAGTAAATAAATAAAATAATCATCTCATGCATTAATTAGAACATTAATAATGATAATAATCATAATGACAATTCATAATTAATAAATAATAATGATAATAAAGTAATAAAAACAATTGTTTATATCTATTTGTTTCTAACGAATACATTTTCTCTTTTTTCTCTCCGTTTCTGTATTTTTTTTATTTATTTAAAAAAAAATGTTTGTTTGTTTATTATTATTATTACTATCTTTCAGGTCGACTTCGGTGATATTTTCATTCCATTGGATTTAGACATACCGAAGCCTCGAGTTTTGCCCGAATTTTCAAGACTGGCCCACGGCCTTCGTAGCGGTAATATCAGCATACTCGATAGCAAAACCATCTATATTCCCAATTTACATTACGACGGTGCCGGCCCGGATGCCTATTTTTGGGTTGGAAATGGCTCCGAGCCACATATTTTGGGTGTTAAAGTACCCAATGAAGTAGGAAGGTCAGTAGTAATAATAACACAATTGTTATAATATCGTTTATCATTTTTGTAAAATTAATCTTATGAAACGGAGATTGATTTTTATAAAACTGATCATTTGATAATAACATTTAATTTTATACTATATATATATATATATATATATATATATATTTTTTTTTTTAATATGAAAAACACGTAACAATATTCCTGCTTCAGAGCAAAACTTTAAAAATAAAACTAATAAATGCTACGTGTATGCGATTAACAAATTATTAAATCCTATGATATGTATATACGTATGTATGAGAAAAAATTTTTTATAAAAAATAATGTATAAAAAATAATTTGTTAATTACATAGTACAGAATTTCAATTAATTGATAGATTATTAATAAGTATTATTATTAAAATTTTTATCGATTATAATTATCAAACGTTATAACATTGATTTATATATGTAAATGTTGTAGAATGAAACAGAGATTTTTACAGATCTAATCATTTAATAATAACATTTTCTTATATATGCAATAATAACATAATAATCGTCCTGCTTTAAAGAATAACTTTTAAAATAAAACAAATAAATCTTATATATGTTATTAACAAATAATTAGTTATGAAAAATAATCTATATAAAATGATTTGTTAATAAATATAGAACAGAATTTTGAATCAATTGATAAATCGCTAATGGATTGTAGTGTTAAAATTTTTATTAATTATAATCATTAGAATATAATCAGTTATTTTTTAAATAATATTACAAAAAAAAAAGAAATAATAATAATAATAATAAGTTATAATTATCAAACGTTATAACCGTTGATTTTTAATTAAACATTATAACACGACACAACGTGCAATAAAATGATAATATCATCATTTAAAATAACAGTTTGGAACCATTGAGAGGATATCAAGGGGAAGACATAGAGATAGTTCTTCCAGAAAATTTGACCGCCCATGATATCGACTGGTTAGCCGTTTGGTGCGTCCAATACAAGCAAAACTTTGGACACGTTCTAATACCGAAGGATCTCGACGTACCACCTGCCCTTGGCCAAACGAAAATCACGGTAAATCCAGGCTTTTAAGTGACTTATAAATGTAGAATTATATACCTTTACCTTACCATCTCTCTCTCTAGTTCCTTTAATTAATATCACACGTGCATTTGCAATCAAACATGGAATAGCCGATCTGGTGGTACAAACCGGTACGTGTAATATATCGTCATCTAATATAGAATATATATATATATATATACATATATACGCACATATATGTATATATACACATATACATATACATATATTTTCCTTTATCTCTCTCTCTCTCTCTCTCTCTCTCTCTCTCTCTCTCTCTCTCTCTCTCTCTCTCTCTCTCTCTCTCTCTCTCTCTTTCTCTTTTTGACATCCATCGTTCGTTGTCTTTTTTCGTTCTTTCTTTTTGTATTTTTCTTTTCTCCCTTTTTATTTTTGCCCGATTCAAAGTAAACACTAGTCGTTCATTCTATATTTAGTTTAGATCGTACAAAAAGTGATAATTATCATTCGTTCGTCGATCCTCATTCCAATTAATTTAATAACACAATTAATAATCGTACGTAATATCCTTAATTTATTCTTAATATCGAATCCGGGCTCCCCGCCCCGCCCCGCCCCCTCACTCCCACCACCAACAAGGAGATAACATCGATCGATTAAATTTCGTATTCGTAATTAATTGTTTAGACGAGCAGTACGTCCGAACCGGCTACGTCCAAACAGGGATTAAGCAATTGCAAGGAGTTGCTCGAAGGACGTGTACAGGTGCAATGGGAGTTGATTGGCGAGGACGTGCAGATTCAAGTTTCAGGTCGTATCAAGGAGGACCAATATGTGGCGTTCGGACTATCCGGTGAACAGGATAAGCCCGAAATGCTCGGTGGGGATGTAGTTGTCGTGGCTTACAACAAGAAGACAGGGAAATTTATTGCCGAGGACTATTACATGTCCGATATTTCTCAATGCGATGGGAAAAAGGGTGTATGCCCTGACGAAAGGGTCGGTGGTAAAAACGACGCGATCTTTTTGCACGGTGAAAGAAGGAACGGCATAACGACAGGTATACACATATGTAAATATAAATAATACATGAAGACAGACATATTTACGACACGGTATATCTACACATGTGTACATGCACGCAAACAATACTAAAAGATACGCATACGTACGTACGAACAATAATTAATGTTCAATGATTAAATTCAAACAATAATTAATTCGATGTTACGAATTGATAAACAATGAACGATATTAACTTTACGAACAATATACGATATTGACCGTTACTCAAGAAAGAATATTATGATCGGAAGTAATACGTCGAAATAAAATTATATATGGAAATAATTATAATTAGAACTGATAAACGATATTATAATTGGAGGATTTACGCTAACTTATAATTTATAATGATTATATAAGTTTCGTGAGTATGAAGACACAATTATACACTCTCTCCTTGTCGTCGGATATAAATTTTAATTGTCTCAGGATCAATGTACTTCGTATGTTATGAATATGTTCGACATTGTTCGTACAAATATCGAACAGGTTCTACATTGTTCATACAAATATAGAACAGGTTCTACATTGTTCATACTATATCGAACAGGTTCAATATCGTTCATATACGACTATACCGTTTAATCTTGTTTAATATTTGATAAACGTGTTGACTGTATCAATGAAATTCTAATTAATCGATAACAATGATAGTGATTTGGCCGATTAATATAGAATAATATAAATGATTCTAATTATCGATATAAATATAATATTTCTTCTTACAGTAACTTATATGCGACCCTTACGCACGAACGAACCCGAAAAAGACAGGATGATCCCCGAATCCGAGACTAGCGTGATCGCCGCTATTGGTCCTCTCAATTCAAGGGGAGAAGCCAACGCTCATCAGGCTTTCGACGTGACTACCGAGGATATACGTATCGACTTTACGTCGAAAAATGTCCACGAGTGTACTAATTCCCTATATAACATCCCCGACATAACTGACATTGAACCCTGGCCACAAGCCGTGATCGACAATGAATATACCTTCAGTGCTAGGATCGGACCAACCGGTGGAATGAGAGGATATTCGCGTATAACGGGTAAACCTAAAAAATTAACGTTATATTTGTCATGCTACAAAAAGGAATATATATATCATCGTTCGAGTTCGAGCAACATTTTTTTTCGGTCTCTCAAATCTTTCTTTTCCTCTTGTTTTTTGTTTTTTCTTCATCTTTTTCTTCTCTTCTTCTTTATCTTCTGTTTCTTATTCTTCTTCATCATCATCTTTTTCTACTTTTTCTTGAAGTATGACCGATATAATGTATGTTTAATTTAAAAAAGAAATATATATATATATATATATAATATATATATTATAAAAAATATTCATTTAGACGTATACATATACATTTTCTTCATTAATATAACATTTTCTTCATAATTATACGTTATAATTGATAATCATAATTGTATAAAAATTCATAATTATTTTGATGATCGTATACTATATTCATATACATATGTATTTATATGACATATGAATATATTCAAGAATATGTTTATTTGTTTATTCTCTTTGTATTATTTAAAATTATAAATAATATAATATATGTGTGTGTTTGTGTATATATATGTATATATATGTATAAACAACATAATATTGTTTGTATAGTATATAGCAAAGTTTTAATATATATACATATATATATATATATATATATATATATATATATATATATACAAAATGCTTATATTTAGTTTATATTAATAGTAATTTAAAAAAATAATATACAAATACATATATCATGAATAAAATGAATTAAATCAGGAACATATTTTACTCGAAATATATATATAGGATATTACATAATATATTTTAAATCAAAAAAACTACCTAAAATAATTACTATTACATATACATGTATAACTATATAAAATAAATACTATAATATATAACTGTATATATAAATTTTTTAAACAGGTCAACCTTCTTGGGGTATTGCGTGGTACATCAATGATCTACTAATACCACAGATTACTGTTGAAAGAGGAAAAACCTACACATTTATCGTAGAAGGTGGAAACGATCCCGCCAATCCGGCCAGGTAAAAAACCAAAAACAAAAAAAAAAGTATGAGAAATAAAAACCCGTGTAAAAGAAAAAAATCGCAGGGAGAAAAATTTTACGATTTTAATTTAAAACGTTTTCACGACAGATATCACCCATTTTACATAACCGACAGCCCTGAAGGTGGTTATGGACAAAAAACTGAACCTCAACAGAGAGAGCAAAGAGTGTTTGCGGGTGTGGAATACGATAGTGATGGATATCCTTATCCAACTGCAGCTGGTCGTTATTGCGAATGGGTTCATAAGACGATAGACAAAAGTAAAGAATCCGAAACGTTCAAAATCTTTTTCCAAACGTTAAGACTGGAATGTGACGAGGGTGATCCTGCTAAATTAAAATGGACCGTACAGGAAGATGCACCAGATCTATTATATTATCAGGTACAATTTATATATATATATTTATATGGACCGTTTATTTTGAAAGTGGTGTAAGTATTTCTCTTTTTTTAAATGAGATCACATAATTTGTGATTAATTCAATGTAAACTTTTTATTTATAACTAATTAATACTTAATATTATTAAAAATGCCAATGCTTAATATTTTTAAAAATGCCAAAAAAATTGCGTAGCGATTGATATGCTGATCTTTAATTTTCTCGAAACAACAAAAAATGGACTTACATCACTTTCAAAATAAAACGGTCCATATATAGTTTCAGTCATTCTTGTAAACTATAACAATATACTACAGTACCAATGTAGACAGAATTTTGATGGAAAGAGCACGTTACGTTTCATACGGACCACCCTATATTTCTAAGTAATTGTAAAAGTATCCCAAGTCATAATTTTTTTTCTCTTTCCTAAATCAACTTCACGTTTCAACGATAAGTCTTTAATTTGGATCGCTTTAACAATAATTAGATTTGAAAAAATTGTGATTTGGCAAAATGTATTTGCGGACAGAAAAAGAAAATGAAAAGAATTGTATTTGTCAATAATCATAAAAATTGTTTCCCAAATCGTATAATTTTGCTTTTTTTTTTTTCTTTTTCCCCGATTATTTTATATCACAAAAATCTTTTTTGCTCTTATGTAAAACTTTATATTGTAATAAAAAATTTGTATATAATTCAACTTGGCTCGTTAACTTTGTAGAGGACTTACATTGATGATCAAAAATTTGCATATGATTGTAAAAAAAAAAAAAGAAGAAATCGTGTAAATTCCAAATTACAAGGTCACATTTACAAAAACAAAAAAAAAAGAATTTACAAGAGAAAAGAAAAATGTTCTTTAATAACGAACGTTAATTTTAATCGCAAAACATGTTCGCGTTCGTTCGTGTCTTTTCTTGTTTTATATTTTATTTATTTATTTTTTCTTTTTTCAGTGTTACACGCACAACAATCTCGGTTGGAAGATAAACGTGATCAACACCGGCGACAGACTCCAACTAAACGCAAGTAGCTTGAAGAAAAATGCCTCTATATCGACAATAATAATCGCCTCTATCGTCGCCGTCGTATTTGCGTTCTTAAGATGAATCAAAAACGAATCAATTCGCCGTTCCTTAAATATATTTTCTTTAAGCCATTATTCCTCTCGTGGTAATAATAATAATAATAATAATAATAATAATAATAATAATAATAACAATAATAATAAGAGAAAGAAGAAGAAAAATATAGGAAAATCGGAATTAATAATGAATAATGACAATAAAACGGATAAGGAGAGAAAGAGAGAGAGAGAGAGAGAGAGAGAGAGAGAGAGAGAAATAGAGAGAGAAAAGGAAGCACGAGAGAAAAAATTGTAAAACAAACAAACAAAACAAAACAAAACAAAAAAGAAACACGATACAAGGTTGTAAGAAAGTATTTAGCTTGTAAGAGATTTCATTGTATACAAAAAAGATTAGAAAAGTATTTTTAAGACCTATCAAATTCAATATTTCGTATTATACGATATATATATATATATATATATATATATACAAATGTGTATACACACACACACACACACATATATATATATATATATACACTCATTCATGATAATATCAACATATATATGTATATATTATTTCATATATATATATATATATATATATATATATATATATACATATGACAATATAAAAAAAAAAACGAAGATGGGAGAGGAAGAAAATTCTGACAATAAGATCGATCCTGAAAATATTAGAAAATATTGACAATAATAAATAAACGACACGACGAACAATAATACAGTCGTGAATAATTTCTGGACAATAATAATAACGAAAGAGAACATTCCTTTCGTGTAAGAGTATCGTTGATGGCTCTTTATCAGAAAAGAAATATATATACATGCATACGTATACATACATACATACATACATACATGCATACATACATACATACATACACACACACACACACACACACGATACTTCGTATAATCCACACATGAGTATCAATCATGTATGACCGACCGATATTACGCATCCATATACATAAATATTATATACATAATTAATTACTGATTATATAAAAGTAAACGCGATCGGGTTGTTAATTGGGATGGTCGGTCATATATAAATATATAAATAAATAAATACATACATACATACATACATACATACATGCATACATACATACATACATAATACATAAATACACACACACACACATATATATACATTTCTGTACAATGTAAATTTTGCACAAAGCTATATAGTTGGATTTAACGTAAATATAAATCATTATTATTATCATCGATTTAACTCGTAGTAGCGTTTAAGAAATATACATTTATAAATGCTGTCGAGTTGACAATAATTAGTAGGATAGCCAATCGAGACGAGATCGGATTTAAATAAGAAATGACGATGGATGAGAATTAAAGAAGAAAATATTGGAAATAATGAACTTTTAAAATAAGGAACTATTTTTACTTTTTTATTTTTTTATTCTTATTCTTTTTTTTAATATTATTTTTCCCTTTCAATTTCTTTTTTCTTTGCGGGAAGGGTTGGAGGAACGCGGGGGGCTAAGCGTAGCCTAATTAAAAAAATTTAACTCCCATTTAACGTATAATATACTATAACGTATAGACATGATATAATATTAATATATACATATATACATACATATATATATATATATATATATATATATATATATATATATATAGGTATAAAAAATAAAAAACTATGGAGTGGACCTTCCTACAACGGAATGAAAGTATAAAATGTGCCTTGGGTGCAGATAATAATAACAAAAAGAGAAAAACACACAAAAAAAAACAGACAAAAAAGAACAAACAAAGAAAGAAACGGAAAGGAAGAAAGAAAGAAAAATATATGTTTATTTATTTGAATTAGGACCCACTCGAACAGGAGATACCCTGTAGTACTTAGGAACTGGTTTCTTGTGTACGTGAGAAGAGCAAGAGCACGCGTTTGAATTATACCGTCTTCTATTATAATATATTATTATTAAAAAAAAAAAAAAATGGTTTACCTGCGGCAAGGTCAATAAATATATAAATAAATAAATAAATAAATACAAAAATGCGCACAACGAGTATGTATTAACCAATTTAATAAAGCCACGCCGAGCGCGTACGATAAAATCGTACGAAATCGTCGGCTCCCCGAAGAAAATCTATCTTCTTCTTCAGATGAACGAGAGAAAAATAAAGAAAGTAATAAATAAATAAAAGAAAGAAAACTGCTTTTGTCTGAAGTGTGTGTTCGTGCGTTAAGCGTATGTACATGCATCGGAAAAAGAAAAAAAAAAGAGAGAGAGGATGTTACCACACCACATAGAAAAACCGAGCGACGTGCAACCAAGAAATCAGCGAAATACATAATCAATTTAGAAAGAGGGAGAGGGAGAGAAAGAGAGAGAAAGAAAGAGAGAGAGAGACATATAAATATATACATATGTATATAAGAAGGTGTAGAATTAAAAAGAAAGTAATCGCAAACTCTGATAAACAGACGTGTGTCCAGCTTCTAAGTGCCGCCGGGGTATCATTTAAATTCTAAGCAAACTAATTCTTTGCGATTTATAAATGCTTATATTGCTCTCGAAGACCACTAGGTATTTAATATTAAAACGATAAATGAACAAAGAAAGTTAATAACATTAAGCTATACAGTTATTGTATGCTATACATTTAAATATATACATTAGAAAGTGAGAGAGAGAGAGAGAGAGAGAGAGAGAGAGAGAAAGTATGTGTAAAGTTACTATACACATATACACGCGCAAATATATAACACAGCATGCTATACGAAGAAGTTGAAAAAAGTTTTGGAACAAAAATTCAAGGAGAATCGATTAAGCTGATGTAAAACGTACGATAATAAGAATTGATTGTTAATTAGAGCCTAATATCTACGTGTTTAAAGAAAAAGAAAAAAAAAGGAAATAAAGAAATTAAAAAAAGATTAAAAAAAAAAGAAAAGAAATAAATAAATGAATAAAAATAAAAAGAAACGCATTCTAACTAAGTTTAAGATAAGAGACAATAATGAATCGCTTAATCTCGGTATATCGATATTTAATATCAATTTCAATTCAGGTTATCTCGGACGACATGACGAATTTATAATGAACGATTAATAAGTTTTTTTTCGTGCCGGTATTATAATATCAGAGCCACAGTTCGTTCATTCTTTCGTTTCTTCTAAAAAAAGAGAAAGAAGAAAAAGTAAACAAAAGATATATCAATGGAGAGTGAAGAAACAAAGAGAAACTAATAAAAAAAAAGAAGAAAAGAAAATGTAAAAAATAAATAAATAAAAAAATACAGAGAGAGAGAGAGAGAGAGAGAGAGACGATAGAGTGACAAGTTGAATTCAAAAGAGATTCAACCCTTTCTGTGAGGGACAATAAAAAAGAAAAAAAAAATTATCAACTTGCAGGATTAAATGGTAATAATAATTATAATAATGGGCTGCTCCGTGAAAAGATAATTAAACAAAATATATATATGTGTGTAAAATGATACCCGCCATCGTTTGAAATTCGAAAAAGAAGAGAAACGAAAAGGAAAGAAAAGAAAAGAAAAAAAAATTTTGTTGTCTCAATGTAGAAAATTTTCATATCTTTGTACGGGTAATGCCGTCTTCTAATCGTACAAAATAACGAAAATAATAAATATCAAACAAAATATAAAGTAAAGCGTAAGGGAATAGAAGAAAAGAAGAAAAAAAAAACGACAACAACAACAATAACAACAGTTAAGAAGGAAAAGACAAACAAACAGTTACGTTGTGTACAATTTTGCAATAAATTATGCGTAGGTTATGTAGAGGCATTATCATACATACATTGCATATATATATATATATATATATATATATATATATATATATATATATATATATATATGTACATACATATTCTATTTCTTCAAAAAAATCAAGTAAGATAATAAATAAACAAATAACTAATTAAATAAAAATAATAATAAATCTAATAAATAAAAATATACATACATATATACATATAAAATAAATGTATGCGCAAAATACAGGCGAACGTAGATAAATTATTATAACAAAAAGAAGAAACTACAAATCTTTGTCTCTCTTTCTCTCTCTCTCTCTCTCTTTGTCTCTCTCTCTCTCTCTCTCTCTTTGTCTCTCTCTCTCTCTCTTTGTCTCTCTCTCTCTCTCTCTCTCTCTCTCTCTCTCTCTCTCTCTCTCTCTCTCTCTCTCTCTCTCTCTCTCTCTCTCTCTCTCTCTCTCTCTCTCTCTCTCTATGAATATCGTTTAGTCTTTCTATACTAATCACTCGTATTATGTTTTTATTTTGTTTCTGTTTTTTTACTTTTATAATCTACTTCGTATATCGATTATAAAAATCGTACGAATTCCGAGCCCTTTTATAAATTCTTTTCTGGAGCAGCCCCGACATTATACATAATTGTTAGATGATAAGAAATGCAAGATAGTATTAGATTTTAGGAAATTATTATTTTTATTGTTTTTAATGTTTTTTTTCTATAATATATGCATGAATTATTATTATTATTATTATTATTATTATTATTATTATTATTATTATTATTATTATTATTAATATTGTATTATTATTATAATTGTAATAATCGATATAATATATATATAGATATACATATATAGAATGATAATATCAGGTGCTGGGAACCGAGTTTAATGATAACTAATTATAATAATTATATTATATATTGTTACTATTATTATTATTATTATTATTATTATCATCGTTATCATTATTATTATTATTATTATTATTATTATTATTATTATCATCGTTATCATTATTATTATTATTATTATTATTATTATTATTATTATCATCGTTATCATTATTATTATTATTATTATTATTATTATTATTATTATTATTATTATTATTATTTTTATGATTATTATTATTAATATGATTATGATTATTATTATAATCATCATCATTATTATCATTATTATTATTATTATTATTATTATTATTATTATTATTATTATTATCATTATTATTATTATTATTATTATTATTATTATTATTATTATTATTATTATTATTAGTTATTGTTTACATATATATATATATAACCAATATATTTGTGTATATATATATATAACAAAAAAGTTGTCGTTTTCATCTTGTAATAATTGTAAAGCGGCACATACTTCGTACACACATACGTATATCGTCTAACAATAATAGGAAAGAAATATTACTAATTTAAGTCCTTGATGTCCGTTCTTCTTTAGACTGTCATACATATTTCAATCAGCAGTCATCTCTTCTATATATACATATATATACATGCATACTTATATATGTATATATAATATATATATATACACATATATACATACATACATATATATGTATATATATATATTGTATATCCGTTTAAATATATAACGCGAAACTAGACTTTTCAATTATGTGTATGTATGTATGTACATACAGAAAATAATTAAAATAGAAAGAAAGAAAGAAGGAGAAGAAGCATATCGATTTTAATATCTTCGTAATTAATAACAATAATAATAATAACATTTTTTGATAAATATTATTATTACAGGTGTATGAAAAGAATGAAAGAAAGAAAAAGAAAGAGAGAGAGAGAGAAAGAGAAAGAAATATATATATGATAGAGAGAACAAGCTAATAATAATAATAAAAAACTATTATTATTATTATTATTATTATTATTATTATTATCATTATTATTATTATTATTATTATTATTATTATTATTATTTTATTATTATCATTATTTTATTATAATTTTATTTTATGACACTATTATTATTGTTGTCATTATCGTCATTATTATTAAAAGATATTCTAATTTCAATTCTCCATCGTGTTTTTACTTGACGTTTTTTCGTAGAATAAATAAAAAAAAAATAAATAAAAAAAAAGGAAAAAAGCGAAGGAAATAAAAACGGAGAAAGTATAGACGTGCAATCGCTGAAAAAAAAGGTTGAAGTAGGATAAGAAAAGGAGGAA
>OU427007.1:2017018-2062018 GCA_911387935.1 Dolichovespula saxonica
AATTTTTATCCCCTTTGGATTGTGTATAATGCAATCTCACTCACTCTCTCTCTCTCTCTCTCTCTCTCTCTCTCTCTCTCTCTCTCTCTCTCTCTCTATTTCTCTTTCTCTTATAAATATACAGTCTTTTAGATTTTGTTGGTTAATGTAAAAGAAAAAAAAAATAAAGAAAAATATAAAACACAAAAAGAGAGAGAGAGAGAGAGAGAGAGAGAGAGAGAGAGAGAGAGAGAGAGAAAGAAAGAGAAGAAAAAAAGAAATGCGAAAGACACAAACAAATTTTTTCTCTGAGAAGGAAGCACTGCGTAAAGTGTTAATTTGTTCTTATATTATAGTTTATGTTTATTAAAAAAATTTTTATTTTCCTTACGCTTAATGCACAAAATGAAAATGGTTGTTTCGGTGTATTGGAAAAGCATCGAAGAAAGTCATTTTTGTATATTAATAAAATATACAATTTTCAAGTTGAATTATCAGACCGTAATTGCTAATAGAAGGAATATAAAAAGAAGAAGACTGTTCTCGTTAGGAAACATAAAAATAATTAAAAAAAAATATATATATTTCAGAAATTTCCGTTCGCTTCATATGTATATATATATATATATACAATATGAAAACTCTTGTGTTTAAAATTTGATTCGTCTAATGGAAATAAATAATGATATTACTTTGATATCGCTATTAAAATATAAGTATAACATAAATACAATATTGTCCTTTTATCACAGAGATATCGGTGTCGCGAGTGATTGAAAGATAATGATTGATTCAACTATTATTACCATCCACTATGAACGTGTTATAAACGTTATTTAAATTATTATCGATAGTGGATCTTATTGCCTTTTAATTTTGTTGAACTTGAGAACACAGATCGCTTTGTACAATAAGAATACTATAAACGTGTGATGATGTCACGATAATATCTCTATCACCAATACATACCATATTAATCATATATACAAATTTGCAATTTTGCTATAAACCTTTTTTTGTTCTTTGCACGTTTACTATTATATAGTATTATATATATATATCCATAACAAACTACAGCAATAGCATGTAATGACATAGTTATACTATCATTAATTATACAAATATTTTACAAGGAATGGGATGTATCCGGATTGACATTAAAAAAGATAGAAAAGAAAAGAGAAAAAAGAAGGAAAGATTGTTTATTGAGGGGCAACGGAATAGTGGGCAATTACGATCCATAATTAGTGGTATTAAAAAAAAAAAAAAAAAAAAAAAAAAAAAAGAAAAGAAAAAAGGAAAAAAAAGATAAGGCAAAAACAAAGACATTAGTTGTTCTTCTCATTATTAACCCTTCTTAAAATTTCTCCGTGGGTTTCTTTAATACTACTCCACATTACTCCATGTCCATTGACTTGCATCTCTGACAACGCTAGATTTATTCGCAATTATATGAACAAGCATCTAAATACTTATTTGGTATATATATATATAATGTATTGATTATATAAATTATTGAACATTGTATCAAATTTTATATTCACTTCTTGTGGTTGACAATAAACTGATTTTATATATTAAAAAAAAAAAAAAAAAATAAAAAAAAATAAAAAAAAAAATAAAGTAAGAAAACTCGTATATTAAACAATATTACAATAGTATTTTACAGAGACATTACTTTGGATATCCCCATGGATCTTTTTTCTGATCCATCAGTATGAGGGAAGATTCACAAATCTTTTTAAATATTTCACGTAGTCGTCCCTTGGGGAATACCTGTAAAAAAAAAAAGAAAAAGAAAATGAAAAAAGGATAAAACAAATTTCACGATAATATTTCATAAATATATAAAACAATGAAATCATAAATGTCTTCGCTTAATAAATGCATACTTCAAATAATTGGTATTGTTCGCACGCAAGGATATCGGCTAATTGTATACAGCCAGCATGTTCGTTCATTTCGGACATGACAGTGTGTAACAAGAGTGCAATTTTGGGAATGCATAATTCTCGCAACTTTTTCAATTGATGTTCCCTTAATACTTCTTCAGGTATGGATGACCCATCCGAATTAACATCGAATTCATCTGAATTATTGTTGGAGTCAACGAGCCAACCACCATCGGGGAATAAAAGAACATTAAATAAAAGCTGCTTAACTGCCTAAGAAAAAAAAAAAAAAAAAGAAAAAGAAAAGAAAATGCGTGAATTAGTATTAAAATTCTTAATACATATGAAAATTATTTCTGATACTCTTAAACACAGACTTTGGTATGATGTTGCATAGTACATTTCCATCTATCTAATTCTGTATTATATTGTGCCTTTTTATGATCATAAGCAACTTTTTCCGTAAACGTTGCATAACCTGGTAGATCTTCCAATGGTGTTGGTTTACCATGATGGAAATGAGAAAACCATTCTGAAAAACCTTCCTGTGCGTCAAGATATGTTTTATAACATAGATATTCTCTAATAGCACTAGCTGCCCTTTTTGATAAATTATCAGTTATTGTGAGGTTCGCAAGCGTACTTTCCATAGTTGGATATTCAGCCATAACTGATTCAATAGAATCTGGTGGAATCTGAAATACATACATACATAAATACACACACACACACACACACACACACACAAATGTAATAAAATTAAAAATTAAATAAATTTTTACTTTATTGAAAGCTTTCCGTGCAGCATCAAGTTTTTCATTGGTAAGGAAATATCTAATCAGTGCATTAGTTTGCCACAATGCTTCCTCTCGTTGGCTCTGATAGAAAATGACCCAATCCAAAGCATTGATCTTCTCCATATCCGCATCTATGATGTCACTCTTCAAATCATCAGATTTAATCTCTGTATTCTTTTGACATATACTTTCCACGACTTTCTTTGTAATAGCTTCAACATTCAAATTAGCATTTTCTGCAGCAGTTAAACATCTCTTGCGTTGCTCATAATCCGTAACACTTTCCAAATACGAGGCATAATTTGATATTTGATCGTCTTGTGGCAAGGTAGCCGTATAAAATGCAATCAAGATTGGATCGCCCATTCTAATAAGAATTCTTACATATGCCTGTAATACTTTATCTCCTATTTTATCTTTCGTATTTTTTCCAATTTGTCGTAAAAATAGAATTAAATGTGCTAAAAATCTTAAAAACTGAGGCTCACAGGTACCCAGATCTATCATACTTTCGACTTCTTCCATTAATTTTGGAATCTGGTCTAATATTAAATACTTTTGTATAAGATGATCTGGCTTATTAGCTTGAGCCCTTATCAATTCATTTTTTGAAGCATGAAGCTCTTTGAATATTTCCTCTAACGAAATGTTATTCTTCCAATACTCCTCAGGCATGGCTGTGTAATCTTTTGGCATTGTATCTCTCACTTCTGCTTCAACTTTAACATCCAAGAGACCCTTCATGTAAGCCCATAATGCATCTTGCCAAGACAAAGCAATTTGTAACAACTGTTGAACATTGCCACAAAGACTAGCATAAGTGGCACGATAAAACTGTCCTAAAATAAGGAAAAAAAAAAATTATATCATTTAAATAATAATATGCGTTATATTTGATGATAAAACATACGAATTTTATTACCAATACGTTTGTCCTGCGAAAGTTCCCAAGCACATAGCTTCCAAAGATCTCTATTAGGATTACCTACGATTGGTACCTTGGTATCTATCAAAGGATTGTTATAATTTGGATCATGATGCGGTACCCATCCTAATAAACATGCAGCTCTCCATGGTTGACCACAATGAATAGACAAAGCTTGTGCTTTTTGTAGACGCCCACAACGTACTTCTATAAACATTCGTTTTTCAAGTCTAGTATCATCCTCTCTATCTAAATCATGCAATGGTTTGCCTTCTCTTATAGGTGCATCAGGATCCATAGAAGATACTAACGGTCTAGAAGATCCAAAAGCCATTCCCAAATTCTTATTTTGCAATTGATACAATGTATTTTCCCAAGCAACAGTTTTATCGGTAAAACATTCTATTCTTGGTGATCTATTAGCTTGATCCAACGCATTTTTTTCTAACCAATCTATGATCAATTGATATTCCCTTATCTGACTCTCAGTTTTATATAAATGATCTATTATATTTTTCTCCGAGATATAAGTAACTTCAGAATTATCTTCCATTTGAGCATCAAATTCTGATGTATTTATCCTATTTTGATAAAGGCAATATATAAGTCTCCAAGTGTTCCTTTCATTCTCTAAAGATATTTCTTCTGAAGATATCACTGTATTTTCAACCTTAGCTTGCATGCCTATATTAAAAGATACATGGATTAAGAATAAAGAATTAGAATGTTTAAAGAATGAAAAGATTAAAGAATAAAGTATGTTTAATTTATATACAAAAATATGAACCAACGATGAGATTTACCTCTAATTATTTCCAAAGTGTCTGTACAAGATTGTATAAAATCTGCTATGGTATCGAATACTTGTAATTCAGAAAGATGAGCTTGCACGCATTGTAAGAAATCATTGTACAATTTTGTATTAGCCTCGCGCCATGGTTCGTTGGCTTTCAAAATGATTCCCGTCATACTACTATCTTCCATGATCTCCCGTAGGGTCATATCATTTTTTTCTGAACATGCCATTATATCACGTATTTCATGAGGCGCAACGGTCAAGGATGTATCTATGTCTGAATAATTGTGACCCTTCATTACCTTTGAATTAAGATAATTCCTAGAAGATATTCTCGGACTGTGTGTGTCATTGAGTTGACTTGTATCTTCATCCTTTCGAGGGTGAGTACTTTGTTGCAAGGATATTCTCTTTGGCGTGGTACTCTTCGTACTTAACCTCAAAAATGATTTTCTCTGTGCGGTGTCTTGATTTAAAAGTCGTATAGATTGCGCCAAATTTTCTTTTGTATCGATTACGTCCTCCATTTGAAAATACTATTCCGAATTTGTTCGTATAACTTATATATCCGAAGTAACATGTGAAAATATATTTAACTTATTAAAAATACGACTTTATTCAGCGAGATAAACCGGCATCCCTGGACATCAACACACATTTATTAAACTAACCTCTCGTTCGAAAATAGTTAAAGATTAACTCGGTTAGATGGCGCTAAAAACGTATGCCTAGAATAGCGTCAAAAGACATCAATCGCCAATCAGCATAAGATTTCGTTCGGCAAATCACGTTCAAGCAAATTCTTAACATCGCGGAAAGCGATTTAATATGCCCATTTTTCTTGAATAGAAAACGCGCGAGAAACAAAATAATTATAATTTATAAATTCAATACTTCACAATTTTTATCTCGGGGTAGCTGATCTCGTGTAATATAAACACATATGCGCTTTTTATCAACTTTGACAATTACCAAGTTAGTTTTCTTTTGAATACCGACTTGTGATATTCAGGTTTGCTTTTAAAAGTTGAATACGAGCCAGAAAATCGTGATAAATATGATTGGTATGATTTTACGGATTAGATATAATAAAATACTAAAACAATATTATAATGAAACGGGGATCGAAAAAATTTTATTTCTTTTTTATTCTTATGCGATGGATTGTTAAAAATAATGTGTAACTTTTTATTGTAACTATTTATGTGTAACTTTTTAATGTTAACTTTTTATTAGATATTTAATAAAAATTTCTTAAAAACAAACTTACTTTGTATACAATGTATACAAAAAGCAGCAAAAAGTACATAATAATTGCTATCAAATATATTCAAGTCAACATATTGGTTACAATAGTTGACTATGATGAATAATAACCAGGCAAACTACTAGACATTAGTAATATGTACGTATGTATGTATACATATAATGCGGATAGAATTAATTAACCATAAATTTAATAACCAAGCTTATAAATACATAATATATCAGTATAAGGCTGGATGATTCTGTCAGTTCTTTTTTATTTATTGATGTAAACAAATATATTCAACTAATTTATTCTTTATATAATTACATTTAAATTCTAATTAAAATTCAAGTTCAAAAAATTAATCGTTTATCAGTTTGAAATGCATATTATCATTTTTATACTTTTCAATACTTCGATTCTCTCTTTATATATATTATATTGAAACCAGACACTATAAGAAGTTCATTAATGTCTATATATAAAATAATGGAAACAATATCTATTTTTTTTTGTAATTTTCCTTATAGTAATCCATTTTATATTGTATTATTACTATTATTATAATTCTTGTAGAGTAACAATCATCCTAAAGTATGTTGCTTTGATTTTTAAATAATAATAGCAGTAGGAGTATATAAAAGAATAAAATCACTCTTAGTCCATGGATCTCCAAAAACAGCAACTTCCACGTGATGAGACCCAGTTACATGACATTACCTTCGATATAATGAGCATCATTTTCTCTATAAAGTGCACTGTAAATAGCTAATGGCTGTTTAAATAAGTTTTGATTATAGATATAAGACATATAAATATAATTTTTACTGGAAACGGTATAAGTATAAATTTAATTAGAAACAACAAATATTAACTTTGTACGATTTCCAAACACTTTTCGAGTAATTTATCTTCAGAGAAATATAATCCATGTTTTTCATTTACTTTTGTCAGATGTACTACTATTTTAACTACATATCAAAATTTCTATCATTAGCCCAGATATTAGGTTATGTGCGATGCGAAGAACATAATCTACGCACCATATATACCGATAACCTATGACCCATTATGACCTGTTATGACCGAACTATAGGAGCTGTAAATAGCTGTAGGTGGGGATAGTTACATTGGCACGTTATGGGTTCATATTTTGTCCATACCTGTCGTTGAAGTTCCACACACGCTTCGAGCTAAACAACCTTACAAGTCCTTACAAGCCTAGTGGCAACTTCACCCAATTTGCCGCTAGATGTCTCGTAAATCGCATATTTCTCGTAACCTTCAAAATCCTAATTTTGCAATATACATATATATATATGTACGTACATTTGAAGGTTGTATTTTTCGACCGACTTGGATAATAGAATAGGTATTTATTCGTCGTCTATACTCGACAAAATGTCTTCGAATCAATGTAACGTGTTTAGCGCATAATACGAACAATTTATATGGAAATATGAAAGAAAATTATAAAAAGATTATTGTAGCTCTTGTAAGATTTTAAAATTCTACAAATTTGGATAGATGGCTGTAGTATCGTCGCGAATTCAATGCCCTCTGCATCTAACAATGGTATGACGTATAGATAAAACGAGACTTCTAAAATGAGTAACAGCATGTGGAAGTCATTCAGTAGTACGTACGGTTGACTATTGTTAGTGACATTTAACTGTAGTATAAAATAATACGTTGAATAGATTTTTACGTTTCACGTCGTATACACTTGTTATTACCTTAAACGACAGAAGAAATGGCAACTCAAGAAGATGTTGGCATCAGAGATTTTGTCCTGCTGGACGAGATCAACACTGAGAAGGTCGTGGAAAACTTGAAAGTTAGGTTGGTTTTATTTGATTTCGACGTATATTTTTTTAATAGCATTGAAGTTTATCGAAAAGGTTTACCGATCATCAATTTCTAGATCTTAAAGATTTTTTTTGACAGTTTGTACAATAGAACGGGCGCGCGTCTTCGGTTAATTTATCCTTCTTGATTCGTCCATCTCTAACGAGAGGGCGTGGTTCGCACTTGCAGCAGGTGGTTGAGCGCTAACGATTTAAATTTGATCTTTTAAAAAAATAATAATAATAATAAAATATACGCACGCACACACGCAAAAAAAAAGGAAAGATAATATGTTATTATTAATAAAGCACGAGACACATAATTTTGGAGGAACATGTTTTCGTATAACGTCTCGTATTCGGAACATTTATAATAAAATCGTAATTAAATGACAATCCGTTGACGACAGCGAGAATGTATATATAACTTTACGAATACAATTAGCGATTCGTTAATACTTTCTTTTTTTTTCGTTATGTTTAATTAATTCTTGAAAAAGGAAAAAAAAAAGAAATATTTACGTCTTGAACGATGTGTTGCCTTCAGTGCAACGATTCTACACCGTATAAGTACGTAAAACGCTTATCACATTTACGTTAAGTATGAGTCACCTGTTCGTTACATCGATGTGCGTTCGCATTATAATGTTCTTTAAATACTCATAGACGCATTACTTAAGAATGTGTCCCATTTATTGTTATCTATGCATATATACATATATGTATTTCTTTATTTTATTTTATTATATTTTATTTTATTATATTTTATTTCATTTTATTTTATTTTATTTTTATACAATAATATTTGCTCATCCATTTACTCGAACAGACTTATATCATTCTATTTTTTTTTATTTTCTTCGAATTTTTTAAATGTACATATAACAGTGGGGAAAAAAAGACAAGAATGACGTGTTCATGTGTTTACTTTGTTGATAACAAAGGATTGGAAATTGCTCTTGATAATTGATCTTGATAGAATGAAGTACATATATCTTTTGTTGGTAAAAATTCTTAATCCTTGCATTCTCTTGTCGTTAAACTTCTATTTTCAAAAACAATATAGAAATTTATAAAATAGATCAATCTTTTAAATTGTTAGATCGTTTAATTAATTATTTCTGTCGTTAAAAAAAAAAAGTAACTTTTTTACGTTCAAATAAATTTTCCTTTCTTTTTTTCTTTTTTAATATTAAATCTTTTTTGTATAAACGCATATTTGTTCTTTCAGATTCAAAGGTGGAAAAATATATACATATATTGGGGAAGTGTGCGTAAGTGTTAATCCTTATAAAAGTACAAATATCTATGATGCAATCCATATTAATAAATATAAAGGTAATACAAATAAAATTATACATAAGATTTCTCTTTAATCATTTTTCTTGACGTATATCGATATACTTATTATATTCTATTTTCTAGGGAGGGAATTATTTGAAAATCCACCACACATATTTGCTATTGCGGATTCAGCACATCGTGAGATGAAGCAACAAGGTCGGGACACTTGCATAGTAATCAGTGGTGAATCTGGATCTGGGAAGACAGAGGCTAGTAAAATTATTATGAAGTATATCGCTGCTGTTACTAATCTAAGTGGTCAACAGGAAATTGAAAGGTATTTTATTTTTTTGTAGTATGTAATAAAAGATCGATATGAAATACAGGAAAATACAGTAAATTATAAAATATCATTATCTAATCTACTGTAATCTCTTTTTAGATAGTTTATTTTTCTACCAGACAAAGCATTGTTATTAAACTTTGTACTTGATTTTTTACTGTGGCATGTGTCTGTATATATATATATATATATATATATATATATATATATATATATATATATTATACAAACTAAATAATATATGATTATATTGTTTAATTTATAAATTTCAGAGTAAAGAATGTGCTTATTCAATCAAATTCTATATTAGAAGCATTTGGAAATGCAAAAACAAATAGAAATGACAATTCCTCTCGTTTTGGAAAATATATGGACATTAATTTTGATTTCAAAGGGGACCCATTGGGTGGACATATAACTAATTATTTACTTGAAAAATCACGAGTAGTTTATCAACAAAAAGGAGAACGTAATTTTCATTGTTTTTATCAGGTATAATCAAAAACGCATAATTGATATATTTACGACAAAATTAAAATATTTAATTTACATAATATCTTTTATTTGATTTTTAGCTGATTAATGGTTGTAGCGAAGCTGAATTGCATAAAATGAAATTAGTACGTAATGCTACAGCATATTATTATATCAATAAAGATGATAATAAATCAAATATAAATGATAAAGGTGACTATAAAACTGTAAACGGAGCCTTGTCCACTTTAGGATTTTCACAAAATGAAATACAAACAATCTGGAACATTATCTCTGCCATTTTGCATCTGGTAATATGACCTATTAATTATTTTGTAACATTTATTTCTTTGAATTCTATTTTCTAATTACTTTATTACTTAGGGTAATATTATGTATAAAATCAATGAAGATAAACTTATTGTTGAGAAAAATAATGCTCTAGCTAATACTGCAGCTTTATTTTCTATTGGTCCAAATGAACTTAGAACTGCTTTATCCCAAAGAGTTATAGCAGCTGGTGGGGAAATTATGCAAAAAACTCATACTTTGGTGGAAGCTGAATATGGTAGGGATGCTTTGGCAAAGGTAACATAATTATTTATAATTGTTACAATTTTATTACATAATATTATAGTATATAAATAATATTCAGTATCTTAAAATTATTTAGGCAATTTATGAAAGATTGTTTACATGGATTGTATCACGAGTTAATGATTCAATTAATGTAAATGATGCATCTAGTAACTACAAAACAGTAATTGGTGTGTTAGATATCTATGGATTTGAAATCTTTGATGTGAACAGTTTTGAACAGTTTTGTATCAACTACTGCAATGAAAAATTACAACAACTTTTTATTGGTAAGTCTGTTATATGCAATACATAATTGACAAATTAAATAACCAATACTCTTATCCTTTGCTTATATTTTTTATTGCATATTACGTACGATCATATAATACTTTAACATTAATCATGCATCTATATATGCAGTTATAAATGATAAGTTCATTTAATAGGATCAAGAGTCGTAGCGACTCAACGCCAAGTATATACTTGGTGAGTATAGTATTTTATATGTAAATATAAAAATAAAAATGTGACCAAAAATTTTTATTTTTCTTATCTTTCTTTGTTATACGAAGTGTGTGTGCGTGTGTTTACACACACGCGCGCGCGCGCACACACTTATATTATTTATTACATATGTTCATATAATATTTTAATGTTGATTGTGCATCTATGTAAAAAATCATATATCATGATTATATTTAATAAATAATTATACATTTTCAGAGTTGGTTTTAAAACAAGAACAGGAAGAGTATAAGAGGGAAGGAATCGCATGGCAAAACGTTGAGTATTTTAATAATCAAATAATTTGTGACTTGGTGGAATTATCTCATAAGGGAATATTAGCTATCATGGATGAAGCATGTCTCAATGTAGGCAAAGTAACAGACGAGGTATGATAAAAATAAATAAATGGAAAAATTTATAATTTTCCAATGCTTCCCCAGAACATAATATTCTTTTCTTTCAGATGCTTCTTGAAGCAATGGACACAAAATTGGCAGATCATCAACATTATACCTCTCGTCAATTGAAACCAACAGATAAAGAATTACAACACAAGATTCATTTTAAAATCAAACATTATGCCGGCGATGTTGTATACAACATAAGCGGTTTTCTGGATAAAAATAAGGACACTCTTTTTCAAGATTTTAAACGCCTGCTTTATAAAAGTAATGATTCTATAATCAGTAAGATGTGGCCCGAAGGTGCTCAAGATATTACAAAAGTAAGAATATACAAATGACCAACGAAGATATTACGTATTATTATATGTTAATTATTACAAATTAAAATGTGCATTTTGATTATAACAGACTACAAAGAGACCATTAACTGCTGGTACACTATTCCGCAACTCTATGATTGCGCTTGTTAAGAATTTGACTAGTAAGGAACCATTTTATATTCGGTGCATTAAACCTAATGAAATTAAGTCAGCTATTGTTTTTGACGATGAAAGAGTAAATCACCAAGTGAGATATTTGGGACTAGTAGAAAATATATTAGTTAGAAGAGCAGGATTTGCTCATAGACAAAAGTATGATAGATTTCTGAAAAGGTAATATATAACCATATTTATATAATTATATTATATTTTGTATGTTCTATTATTTTTGACAAAAGGATATTTTTAGATATAAGATGATATCGCAATATACTTGGCCAAACTTTAGAGGTGGCAGTGATAAGGATGGTGTTCGTACATTAATGGAAGAAAAAGGTTTTTCAGGTGATGTCAAGTATGGTCATACCAAAATATTTATACGTTCTCCTCAAACATTATTTGCATTAGAAAAGGTTTGTTAATTTTACACATTATTTTTATTATTATTATTATTATTATTATTATTATTATTATTATTATTATATAAATAGAAACATATCATATATAAATATTAATGTTCTCAAAGCTAACATATTCTTTATTTTAGGCACGTGAAGATTTAATACCAGGGATTGTAATATTACTTCAAAAACAATGGCGCGGTTATTTGTGTCGACAAAAATACAAAAAGATGAAAGCTGCATTGTTTATTATAAGATATTATCGTCAGTACAAGAAATATTCTTATATTAAAGAATTATTGAAGATTTTTAGTAATGTTAGATCTATGCGTGATCATGGTAAACATTTAACATGGCCAAAAGAGAACTTTGCTGTTCGTGATGTGGTACCTGCGTTAAAAATGATTCATGCACGATGGCGTGCTTGGATGGTGCTTAAAGTTATTCCAAGAGAAGATTGGCCACAGCTTCGATTAAAAGTAAATAATATAAAAAATATTTGTTTATCTTAACGTTTTATCATTTTGTACATTTTTATTTTATTTCAGATGGCGGCAGGAGCTGTATTACATTCAAAAAGACTTCATTGGGGTCAGAATAGACGTTGGGAAGGGAATTATTTATCTAAGCCAGATGAGAACCCTCACAATGATGTTTTCATTTCTTCTATAAATAATCTTCGAAATACGGATCATTTTAAAACTGTTCTATTTAGTACATTCGTCAGAAAAACTAATAGGTCATTAAAAATATTTCTAATGGTTTTATAATACAATTCAAGTTGAGATTAACGTTATTTTTTTAAATGCAGATTTAATAAACAAGCTGATCGTGTTTTGGTAGTAACAGAGCATGCCTTATACAAATTAGAAAGTGTAAAATTTAAGACTATGAAAAAGGGTATACCTATTGCTGAAATTACTGGTTTAAGTGTATCACCTGGAGAAGATCAACTTATAATAATTCATTCTAATAGAGGAAATGATTTTATTATTTCAATCACTGCCAAGGAAGATAGAGTTGGAGAACTTGTTGGTATATTAAGTACCAGATACAATCAGTAAGTTAACCTTCTACATTTGATAGACATTATTCCTAAAATGAATTAATATAGGAAACTGAATCATACAAATTTTTTTAATAGATTACGTGGTGCTGAACTTCAAGTTACAGTAGATGTAAAGTTTAAGTGTATGTTGGGTAACAAGAGTAAAGTATTGCGAGTAGAAGTAATGCCTGATACAGTTGAACCAATATTCAAAAGAGACGGCGATCAAATTATATATGCCATTCCACCATCCATTGGTATAATTGAACCTAATTCCAGACATGAAATCAGAACAGCTAGTTAAGTATAATTTTTGATAAGATATATTTAGATATTAGATTATTTTTTAAAATAAAATTTATATATACATGTGCTATTATATTACAACTGATAACAATACATCTTTTCTAAAATTTAATCATTGCTGATTATATAAATATATATATATATATATATATATATATATATATATATATATATATATATTTTAATATTAAAATTTTAATTATGTAATGTGGTAATGAAATTACAATGAAACTAAGTATTATTATAACATATGTGAAAAATAGCTATATAACATGAGTTAAAAAATTAACATCTATTAGAATTTTATGTGACAAAATAGATGAAAGTTTTTTATATTAAAATTTGATATAAAAAACTTTTAAATAATATATATATATATATATATATATATATATATATATATGTGTGTGTGTATATATATATATATATATATATATATATATATATATATATATATGTATATGTATATGTATATGTATATGTATATGTATATGTATATGTATATGTATATGTATATGTATATGTATATATGTGTATATATATATACATATATATATATATATACATATATATATATATATATATAGGTATTTATAATATCTATTAATTATTTTAACCAATGGCTATCATTATTTTATATCTGATATCAGTTATTTAATATCTGATTGATTGGTTATACAAAAGAATATCAATCTATAAACGTCAAATCATTGAACAATTGTAGAAACTATTTTATAGATGAAAAAATATGAGAAATGAAATTCTTTTTTGTAAATATTATACGTTTTTAATTAATTCATAGTAAATTCTACCGAATAAATAATATTAATTTTAAATCTTGAATATACCTATCTAATAATGAAAGTCGTATAAACACATTTCTTGTGATAAGTTGTGCCTAACTGTCTAATAAGAAATATTTCTAAAAGTTAAATATTATCTAAGCAGCATTAGTAATGAATTAATGCAATCAGTAAACATAAATATACCATAACATTTAGCTTACGATAACAATCGATAAAAAAAAAAGCAAATTATTTCTTTACATCGATCGCTTTAATTTATCGTAATCAAAAATCTAAAGGCGTATTTGAAATATATAAAATATATATATATAAGACCGTTAAATTTGTAAACTAAAGAAAAGTCTTCTGATTATCTATGTTAAAATGTTAGCCATAAATTCTAATAAGCTTCTATACATTCGTTTTGTAAAATTGTGGCCTTCTACTTATAACAAAAATATATTTTTGTAATATTGTATTTTATTTTATTTTATTCGTTTTTTTTTTAACTATGTAATATACAAATGCAAAGCAATTTACGTGTATGCAATATTGTAATTGTTAACATTGTTAATAAAAATAAAATTTAGTATATGAATTGAATAAAAAACGAATTATATATAACAAAGTGTTACAATTTTATACTTTACACACATAGTATAGTGAAAAATACTATCTAGAATATTAAATTAATTACTTAAAAATCGTCAAAATATAACACCCACATTTTATAATAATAAATAATGTTGTTAAAAATTAACGAATCAAAAATTATTGCATTTATTAAATAAAGTAAATGTATATATTAAAATTCCATCTATGAATTCAATTGTTTATTATTAAGAAATTAAATGCTGTTGAATCATATTTAATAATTTTCTGTTTGCCATTGAACATATTTCAATCGGATAATATCTAGTGGTTGATATTACTTTTAAGTATTTTCTTACAAAAAAGAAAGATAAAATATTCGAAAGATAAATGTTCGTATTATTTCAAATTTACTTCATAATAAAATGCAGGAGTAAATTAGTATGATTCGACCTATTAGAAGAACATTTTTAAACGAGGCATGCTTCATTCAAAATATATATAGAAAAAAAAAAAATAAAAGATAATTTCGCGTGTAAGTTTACAATTTTAATATTTTCACGAAAATTGTTAAAGTTAATGTCATTATTAATTAAAACTAAAGCTATCGTGTTATTTGAGAACGATAAATAATATTAAAAAGTCCTGTTAAATAACAATATCGAGAACACACGTAGTAGGATTATTATTTGCCGTATTTTTTTATTGTTAAAGGATGATGTAATATTTTTTTTTATACAAAGTTAATGTCACGTAATCTATCCGATGCGTTGATACAGATATATATATCCCAACTCCTTAGGTGGATTTTCAGATAAAGCAATCTGTAAGGAATTAACAGATATGAAATATCATATAATGATAAGATCAATAACAATATGTTATTAATACTTACTCTATCATCGTTATATATCACCCATCGATTATCTTTTAACAAATGACAGACATAATGTCCTACCATTGTTGATGTCCCCATGTGCGATATAAACCCTACTAATTTATATTCTGTAAAGACAGAAAATATTATTGATAACATTAATTAAAGTATAAATGTGACAATGGTATAGTCTCTTAAAGGAAAAACAATGAAAAATGTTTATTACGTACGATTACTGCCATCTCGGAATACATCTTCTGAACGTCCAGCATCATTTTCAACATCCAATGCATCCAGTTCAACTTGATGACTGAATATCCAATCCGCCGCACGTTCTAAATTATTATCAGTCGCTTTAAGAGCCTTTATTGCTTGCTCTTTAGTAAAACCCATACTCATCACCGTTGCTAATGCATTATCATTTGGTATGAATTTATCTCTCCCTAAAATTTTGATTTTAATGTTTTGTTGAATCTCACTTATTTATTTTTTTGCTTTTTTTTTTTTTTTGTTTTACAATAGTCACAATATTATATTCATATATAAGAATCACCATAAAGAACTATAATCTACCTGGTTTAATATCAATTCCAGGAGGCACAAATGGATCTGCAATATCAGAATCACCAATATGTTCCATCACCCAATTGGTTGCCGCTTCTAAGCTGCGATTTTCGGTGAAATATAAAGCTCGTTTGCAGGCTTCTCGAGGGAAGCCCATATCTGTTAGGTCATTTAAAATGCCTGCATCATAAACTGGAGATGGTGGATCAGAACCAGCTATCTCAGGTAGTAAGTCTTCTCCAGGTTGTAAACCTAAGCCACGTAAAGAGCTTAGATCTATTATATCTGGCATTTCTATTGCTACGTCTAACTTAACGGGGCTCCAATTTTCCTTCATAGTAAACTTTTTTAAATGCATCAATAGGAAATCCGGAAATGTGGCCAGTCTCGTTGTTCTATAATATTTAAAGAGAAAATAAATAAATAAATAAATAAATACATAAATAAGTAAATAAACGTAATTATTAATATATATTAATAAAATGTTATCGTATAGTTGAATGCTTACTTCTGCGCAGTCGTCTTTTCATTCAATGCAGAACTGTAAAATTGTTCGACTACCTCGGGCTGTATAAAAGTTTCCAGGCATGACATTAGCTTTATACGTGGCCTCACGAAAGCATTTGGGTCTACTTTTTGTCCTTTTGCTTCTGTTTCTTTCTTCAGTGCTTCATATGCCGCAACTTCTTCCTGACATTATACTACATTTCATTACTACTATTCACTGACCAATAGATCCAACTTCAGTTGCAATTTATTTGTAGTAGGGATATAATCTGGATACTTAATTGAAAAATATAGTAATAATTTGTAAATTACTGCTTTTTATAAATATAATTCGTCATACCTTGTTTGTTGCTGCTTCTAATGGTATAGGCAATGGTAAGATGTATTCAGGACGATAAGTATATTTCACTTTACCAGATCTTGTGCATTGATAACGTTCTTCCACCTTAAACTTAAAGCTGTCGGTAGGATTTGCTTGATGTCTGCTGTTACGCTGTTAAATTAATTACATTTTGTTAATGAGATACTACATAATATTGATATATATATATAAAACATTGAAATACATTATAAAATCATTTAGTTACAAATACATGTATACTAATGAACAAGGCATGGTTCCTAAGTTGAAAATCGTGATTTTTTATGATGAAACTTTATAAAAACATGTTAATATTTCAATAGGATTGGAACTTTCTCTAAATTTCATAAAAATTATAATTTTCAAGTTAGACACCTTCGCCTATTAATACAAAAAATATTGTTAAACTAGTGGATGCACGTTGATATCACTTTGTAAACACATTTTTTATCTCATTTATGTGTTATATATAATTACATCTAAAATGTTAATGAGCTGTAGGAAGAATTCCTGAGCGTCTTGTTGCCGATTTGAGGAAAAACCTGGATGTCCACGACCAATCAAGGTTTTGAACATTCTTGGAGGAATACCTTGTCGCGATTCATCTTCTGTGTTTGATTTTGGTTGTACGGAATATTTTCCCGAAAGTAGTCCAACTCCAAGTTTAGACCTAAAATAAATATTAATTGTATAAATAAACATATATATGTATATCATTAGACAAATCTATTTTATACTATTATTCTTAGTTGAACACAAATCTTACATTTGAACATTAAAATCATTTGCAGGATCAGTGTAATTCTGATTGTATATCTGTGGTGCACCGTCTACAAATCTATAAAAAAATATTTTCGGTTATTACAAATATACATTTAATAACCTCTTTTGTTTTTAAACAAACATGTTACACAAAGCACTGTATATATATATGAAATTTATGTACCTTTTTATAAAGTCGGGAATAACAAATAACATTTGCATAACACTATTTAGATAACAAGAATTTCCAAGATTAGCAAGACCAGTGTAACCAGGCCCATACAATGGCGTTAATTTGCTTGCAGCTTCTTGAAGGGCAACCCATTCTCCAAATTTTTGATTAAGATCTAATTCTAATTCAATCATAGATTTATCAGTTTTTTCCATCTGAGTAATGTTAATCCCCCAGTGAGCCAAATGTTCAATTAAATTAGGATCTTCTACCATATCATTTTCATCATATGAGAACACGTCTCCTTTTCCTTCTTTCGTTATGGTACCCAATTTAACAGCGAGCGGATAATTTGTGTTACGATAATGTTCAACTGCATGATCATTTCCTCCAGTGCCATCATAAAATCTACGCCCACAAAGAATGGAACCATCAGTCAGATTTAACCAAAGATTCTGCGTGAGATCACATTTCTCGCACTTCCAACCGCTTGGAGGTATTTTTTTGCCATTATCCAATTGCTTTAAATTCTTAGCATGCCTAGGAACATTAAATGAATATCAATAATAATGTTAATTTTTATATACTACAAGATATAATCATTTTCCAATTAATACAAAATACTCACTTCGATACGGCCTTTATTTCTCCATCCCAAGTTCCAGTCAAAGTTTCAGTTTCAGCCACCTTTGATGCGGAATCAGACTCCAGTATTGCCTTAATAGCTATTTCTACCTGATATAAAAAAAAATTTTGATTATAATATATAAAACTTATATTTAATATATCTTAGACGATATATTTAGGTATACATCCTAAGAACCTTACTTGTTCTGGCAGGCCATCCTTAGGATACGGAATTTCTGTAAACTTTGGCAATATAAATATTTTATATTCCTCGTGATAAGTATACTTCTGTTGATCCGGTGTAAAGCCACCAGAAGTTCCTATAGCTAATCTCGTTATCTTTTTTTCAGGACCGTCTCCTTTTTGATCGGATACAATCTGCAGCGTTAAAAGGTTTGTAATAAAAAGTATATATAAAAGTACAATTTTATTAAAGAGGAGATATTTACGACGTACCTCCTTTTTTGTACGTTTTATGTGAAGAAAGACAGGATTATTGGTTAACTGATAGTAATGAAGAACATGATCTTGTCCCAATCCCAAAAAGGTTGTTAGATTAACATATAAACCCGTAGGCGTATCCTTGTAACAAAAAGGTAAAATAGATATAACTTATTAATACGGCGGTATCGCTTATAATATCATTAGAATGTATAAAAAATGGAAAAATATCTTACTGGTGTATCGAACGAATAAACACACTCATCCTTATATATTTTATCGCCTTTTTGTGGCACTCTTATTTTACTTAAATGCTGCATTAACTCTTCCATGATAGATATCTACTATCGTACGAATCGAAAGAACACTTTAAGGATTTATAACTCAAAAATAACGTCGTTCTAAACGTAACCTTCCTATAGGCATCAGCTCACATAAAGCGCCGGCTTACATACACATATATATGACATACGTGATTTGCGAAATGGCGAACTAAACAGAGAATTTTCAAATCAGTTTATTTCTTTGTATGTTGCATTTTTTTTATATATGTATATATATTTCTACTATACCGGTTTTTTTTATTTCTATAGTAACAGATTGATAAATTTTTTTAATGTTTTATTTATATGATACGATTTACACAAAAAAAATTAAAAGATTAATTTTTATAATGAAAGGTTAAGATCTTTGTATAAGAACAAAGCAGACATACCATATTAAAGATAATAAATAATAAAATATATGTGTATGTGTGTGTATATATATATATTATATATATATATACACACATATATATATATATTATTCTTTTGTTGGTTACATTTTTATTATCATTTTTAATAAATATCATATATAAATAGATTTACATATTACTTTATAGAATAGAGGTTAATATATGATTTTTACACACATAACATGACAAAAAGAATTATTAAATATGTGATCTTAATTTGATAAATTTGGATAAATTTTATTCGAATACAAATATAGATTTATATTTTCTTATATGTATATATATTAAAAAAAAAAAGAAATAGAATAAATGTGCAAAGAGTAAGAGATATAAATATCTAACATTTAACTTAAATAAAGATCATGTAAGCATATAGCATAATATATTGTAACAGTTTAACATATGTGACAACTTAAAGTTTTTCAATTCCAATGATATCTTTAATTTTTGTTAACAAGATATCATTATATGCTTTGTAATCAATCGGTGATATTGATAAACAGCTTGCCTTTAATCTTGTTTCGTCCTATAAAATAAAATCATTTGTATTAAATTCAAATAAGATATAACTATATATATATATAATAATGTTTTCTAACATTGAACGTTTCTATTCTCAAACGTAGTTTTACAATGAAACTTCTAAATGTAACATCAGCAAATTTGTCCATGTATGCATCTTTATTCTCTTCTAATTCTCCCAATTCTTGCGCCGTTATATTTAATAATTTCTCAGCTTCATCATTGAAGGCTGTTGCCCATTGATTATTTTGCCAATCTCCAAAATTGACCTAAAAATCGATATGAAAATAAATTTTATATTAAACTTTAAATATAGAGATACTTTCTACATTTATCTTGATATTAAACAATAATTATATACATATATTCAAGTACATACATTCACAAGGAGACGGTACTTAAAACTTGGGAATTCTTTGTTACATTTTTCACATCTGTACATTCCATTAGCTTGATCTATCATCTTAAAATAGGAAAAAAAAATTTGTTATTATACAATATATTTGTAAAATTACATGACTTAAGATAAAGATCTACGTACCTTCTTATTACAACCATCAACCGGACATGATTTATAAACAACATTTTCTGTTTTAACCATATTAACAGTAAGTTTTGAAATGAAGATATTGGAGCCATTTTCACTAGAGGTTATCATATTTTGTGCTTCTTTTATGGTTAACCATGTCCCATTCATACCACCTCCACGCGCATTATTCGCAGATAAACTTTTAGCCTGATCAGACATTCCTATAGTCTTATACCATCCACGTAATCTGTATGCAAAAGAAGATACACATGTCTCCTTGATTGTATTAAAATATTATGAAATGTTAAGATAAAAGTCCTTTATATTAATAGCTATACTTGTGTGCTTCCGGTATGTCAGGATCTATTTGAATAACAGAAGACATTACAGCGGAAAGTGATTTTCCACCATTAAATTCACCAATACGTGCACCTCTAATAGCCACAACGGGATTATTATTTCCATCAAACTTCTCAGCATCATCACCCCATAAACTCAAACATACCTATAATATTTTGTTAAAGCTTTTGCTATAATTTTATATATCACACACACATATATAATATATATTTTCTTTTAATAACCAATCTTTTACCATGGTATTACTTTCATCTACCAACATAACATCTCTTTTTCTAAGTTCTCTGCCTGTGGTTCTTGCTCTCAGTGTTTGTATTTCTTCACAAGATTTTGCAATTCCCAAAACATCTGTGATATAACATATAGACATAGACTCAAATAAATCAATCTAAATTATATAAATATAAAAATGCATACACCATACCTATAATATCATTCTTTTCTTTATTTTCTATAGCATTTATTGGTACAAAATTAAACTGAATCATTGGAATATCATCCACATCATCGTGGCAAGGAATAATTTCTGTATCTTGAGTCATACTCATTTCATAATCATTCTTCAAAGTACTGTAATTTTTATTTGCTGGTTTTAAATTACATCGTGAAATGTAGTAAATTTTCCCAATCTAGTTAAACATGAAAGATAAATTATACCTTGAAGTAAGAATTTTGTAAAATATATAAGTCGTACACACCTCTATCATATCAAAAAATTTATCACACTGATCTTTGAATGCTGTACACCTTATCTCGCCACTTTCATCGACTAAATCCATAGAAAATAATTTTCCTTCACCCCGAGAATTAGACCACGTAATAATATTAGATTTATTTGTAATTCTTGCTTTGATAATCCACCTGTAATACATTTAATTCAAATGTAATTAAAAAGTAATTAGATTTAGATGAATTACTTTTTATATAAATATTTAATCGATATATTTTAATATATAATATTATATTAATACAACTTACTTATTTTGATACGGACTTAATCTAATAATAGGAGTTGTATTTATATCAGAAGATGAATGATTTACAGTATTCTTTTGGACATTAACGGCTGTAATTTAATCAAATATAATAATGCAAAAAATTGTTATTATATTTGTAATAATCTTGAGAAATTACTATTAAAACAATAGAATTTATAGATTTACCGCTGGAGTTTTTTACAGGTTGTGGTTTTTTTGATTCACTTTCTGTATTTGCATTGCTATCAATATTTGTAGGATTTCCTATTTTAGAACCGACTTCTTCACCGGATACTTTTAAATCAAGACTCAATATCACCATCACACGTCTATTCAAATGTAAGCATACATATATATATATATATATAAATAATTGACAATTGCATTCTTTCTAATAATATCAGTTAAAGAAGCTTTAAAACTTACTTTTGTTTTCCACCATTATTGACAGTGCTTACAGCATATCTATTGACTTGGCATATTGAAAATTCGGTCAAAATATTATCTGTTATCATCGAATTTAATTGTGTAGCTAACATGGTAAAGGAATTTACTCTCTTGCCATCAGAAACTAATAATCTATAACGATCTCCACTACTGGTACTTGCTAACTTTTTATGACCCTGTATTAAGAAAATAATACAATATTATTTTGCATATGGCTCGTATAAACAATAAATATTACAAATATGACGGAATATAAAACGTATAGACTTTTTATATAACCTAGAAAATTTATTAGGTAATACATATATAAGCGAATTTAACATTTTCTTACCAATATTTGTAGAATTGGTTTTTCGACATCAATGCCTGCCATGATATTCTAAAGAAACATCAAACGCATCATCAAATATTGTTAATATTGATAAAATGTAAACGTAAAACGAGATACAACGATATTATAACAAAATTAATATTTGTTATACTTACATCCAATGATCCTTCTGTCAAAGGAATCATGTTTATTCTCTCGATATATATTATAACTTATAGAAAAGCAAATTATAGAACGATCTCTTCTTTCGACAAAGCACAAAGTTACAGAGCACAATTTTCAGAATTGTAATATATATTACGATACACAACTATGCAGATAAACGTGCAGATAATCTTGATAAAGAAATTAGATAACTACAACAATGATACGTATGACAAGTAAAACTAATGATATCTATCAATTTATTTGATTACAAACTTATTAACTCTAGTACAAAGCATACGTTCGCTCAGCAAACTACGTTGTATTACATTCAATTGTATCGCTGATTATACCGGCTGATGTTTCCCGCTTATTGTCCTCCCACTACCAACATAAACATTTGAAATATTCGCAATAAAATATCTAAGATATAATATATTAGAACTATTTTTAAAATAATATTATTCTTTGAAACTTTATATATATATATATATATATTTTCTTATTAATCATTAAACATTAATAAAAAAAAGGATACAATAAGTACATATGTATATATGATTTCGATTCGCATGTAATTACTATAAATCTTAATAAAATTGTAAATTAAATTACATTACGATGTACGATGTAAATATATATATTTACATCAGATTATATCTCCAAAAAGAAAAGAAAAAAAAAACACAAAATAAAATACTAATGTATAAAAAGAAAATCAATCAACTTCCTTAGTAAAATGTCTGGTTAAATTATTTTACTTTTTCGGTCTTGGTTGGTAATACTTTGGAATCATATACAAATAAGAATGTATTACACTGATATATATCCATTGAATCACTTAACTTTATCACTAAAGAACTAAAAGCGTAGGCAATTTTTCTCGATGGAGGCTCCAAAAAAGTGTGTGTCATTTGAATTTAACTAGACCGGCTTCTTTGATATTAAATTTTATAAATTAAAAAAGGCATCGTTAATCATGGCTCGCTCAAATTTTCGTATAAAAGTCGATTTGTCGAAATATTATCACGATATTCGACGATTTTGTTGGGTTTTCGTCGATGGAACTAAAATCTTACAAATTTCTGATATGAAGGAACATATCAAGAAATTATTTAACATTTGTGAACCTTATCATTTATGTTTAAATAATACCGAATATTTACCACCGTCTGAAGATGCACGAATTATAAAAGAAAACGAAACAATTATGTATGTTTATTTTTCTTCTTCTTTTGTTAGTTATTATACAATATATTAAACGTTCTTAAAAATAATATAATAATTTGTGCATTTTTGTCACAGCGTTATACCAGGCAGTGGTTTGGAAAACGAAGCAGGATCGTCTCTAAATGTTTTATCATCATCTATACAAGATAACGACAATAGTGAAAACAAAGTGAGCAAATCGTTTGACCATAAAGAAGTACAAACTGTAGAATTTTCTGTTACAGAGGTAACGGTTCCTACTAAAGATATTACTATTCAGTCAAATGGACTTTCATCAGCTTTGAAACAAGGTTCGAATTTTATATATATATATATATATATATACATATATATATATATATATATATATATATATATATATATATAATGTTTATATCAATTTTATATATAACATATTGAAGGAACTCCTTTGTGATATATAATAAAATTACAGATTTATCATCTATGGATGTTACATTTCATAGCATAGCAAATGATACAGACGATAATTGTACAGATTATAAAACAATGAATAGTGATATAATGGAAGATTGTAGTTTTTTAGAAAAAGAAAGAACTTCAACAAAACGTAAAAGAGTAAGACATAGAAAAGGAAAGAAGAATGTACCAAAATCCCCAGAGAATCCTAATAACAAGGATGATATAACAAAAAAACCTAAGATAGTAGATTCTCTTGTTTTGTCTTCAAGGAAGCATATAAGATTTGATAAAAATGAAACAAATGAAATACAAATGACGCAACAGTTTGTAATTGAACCAGCATTATCTAAACTTTTTAGCTTGAGGAACAGTTCTACGCCTCTTACATTTCCTAATAAAAAAATAAAAGAAGAAATCGTTCAGCCCCTAAATATATCTAATATAGAAGTTGAAAATACAGACACTTCTAATGATAAAACAAATGAGACATTGTATAATACAGTTGAAAAAAATACATCCAGAAAAGAAATTAATCACGATCTTAAAAATCAATCATTTTCTGATTTAGAACTTGAACAATATTCTCCTGTACAAATGCAAGACGTACAAAACAATGATATTATTGCGTTCAAAGTACATGTTAAATCAATTAATGTAATTTATAAGTATGTCGAAAGCTTATTCTAATATTAAATTATGTTTCACAGATGTTAAGAATTGGGGAAGATTATAGTCCACACATGTCTAAGATAATTGTAGCGCAGGTTATGTCATTGGATCAACAAAACAGTATTTTCACTCTTAAAATAATAAGTAAGTATTAGTATCTTTATTACTTATCTTACTATATGTCAAATCATTGTAATAATCAAGTACAAGTTAATCCATTATCAACTGCAATTTTCAGAAGGATTAGATCAAATATATAATGGTACCATTCCTTCAGGAAAGTTTAGTATTCTGGAACCAGAAGTAAATGGAACGGTATCGAATATTTTGAATATAAATTATTCTCACATGTTGGAGCCGTGTTTTATAAAAAAGTCAACTAGTAATACCACGAACGCAGTTTCTTAAAATATTAATTTTAACTATATTTTATATTTTAACATTTTCGTTCCTATTTCTTAAAATAAGCACGATAAGCATCGCTTTGTCTTAGTTTTTCAGTAAGTCCATTGTTATTTTATTATGTTTAATATATTTTATAAAAGGCAATTTCAAATGTTAAAAATAATTTTATTATGACCAAAGTTATAATATTATCAAGCAATATTTTAAATAGTCATAATACTTTTACAATATTGATTCTCTTAGATATGTTATAAAAAAGGAGTTGTCAAATCAATATGTTTTGTAGGAAATGTATAAGATTTACTAGTTTGAAATATGATAATTGTTTTATTTTCTTTATTTTTATAAGCATGGACGATATATATATATATATATATGTGTGTGTGTGTGTGTGTGTAGTTTTTTAATTAAAAAATAAAAGCAATATGTAAAATTTATATAAGAAAAAATTTCCTTTTATTTTTATTTCATTTCAAGAAATTTCTATTTTAATTCTGATTATAATTATCAGTAATTTTATAATCACAGCTTTAATATTACATAAATTATTATTAACATATTAAAAAAGTAGTTTTATATTAACATATATCAAAGTTTCGTATTTACCATAAGATTTATAATTATAAAAGTATACATTTATAAATATAACTAAACATTGAATTAAATACAATTATGAATCAAGTTCAGTCGTCCGACCAATGAAAATAATCGAGTAGTTAAAAAGTGGAAATAGAAAGAAATAATGTGAGAAACTAAAAACATCGTTGATATATTTTCAGAATAGAAAAATATCGTACTTTTTATAACCAAGAAAAAAGAAAAAAGAAACGAAATAAAAAAATAAAAACAATTTAAACGCGATAAATAATCCACGAGAATAAAAACGATCGTTAAATAAATTTCCCATTTGTAAACTTTTGAATGGATTTGACAAACGACGTCACGACAGTTAACTTCCGGTTTTAAGCTAATTAAAGGATATATCCTTTATCGAAAGATGGCGACGGTAAGGATTATTCAGGATTGTCCAAATTGAAGACATAACGGCACATGACTATATCGGCGTTTCTAGTAGTCCTATGTTTCGTGCGTCAATATTTAATACATCGGTATCGTAGAGCTATATACACGCATATGTACATACTGCATTCATAAGTATAAAGAAAAGTTTAGTGGCAGGACAGTGAATATCACGAAAAGATATTTCCGCGAGTATATTCGCGCCTTTCGATGCGCGAGTTTAACAATGGGAATTATTAACGACGACAATGAGCCACAACAAGAGTCACGTTTTCTCTCGAGAATTTAGCTCGTGCGGCTTAAACCTCGAGGAAAAGTCGACCGGCACGAGGAAAACTTCAAGGCGTTGGCACTGCTGCGTTCCTTGACAATTGCAAAAGCAATTGCCGTTTATGCGAATTAAAGATAGAGAGATATTTGACAACGATTAAATTATTTTCAAACGATATTATTAAAGTGTTCTATCTATCGTGAGAAATAAATAGAAAGAGAAAAAAAGAGAGAGAAAGAGAGAAAGAGAGAAAGAAAAAAAGAAAGAAATAGATAGAAAGATAGTATAGATAGATAGATAGATAGATAGATAGATAGATAGATAGATAGATAGAAAGGAAGAGAGAGGGAAAGAAATAGTTTGACAAGGCAACATTTTTGGTAGTGCATGCGGTGCATGTTAGCATCGAAATGAGTAAATGGGATGAAACAATGTATATTATGCATTTCGTACGTTTCGTCAGCTGATCACAGTGTATAACGAGATGTGAACAACTAGGAAAAATTCCTTAGAGGAAACCATCCGTTCGTTTTACCGTGCATTCTGTTATTGTCACTCGTATCGCCTGAAAATTTTTCAAAGAAGAAGACACAAACTGTGGAGGATCTTTTGTAGAAAATAAAGAAAGGGAAAAAAAAAACAAAAAGTAATAAAGAAAGAAAGAAAGAAATGGGGAACAAAAACAGTTGCTGCGTTTATTCCAGTCCTCAAGTTGGGCGTAAGGAATTAGCAGTCGAAGGTGTCACAAGGGGCCTTGAAGAACATCTTCCGGAAGGAGGTATCAGTGTTAATAATCTACAGCACATTAGTGAACGAGAACCAGAAGACTGGGACTCAGATCCATCGCTACATCCTTGCGCAGGCACTATTTTCATGGAACGATCTAAACAAGCGATTGAAAGTATGCATATGTTTATATCGCTATCTGAAATTGTCTGAAAGTCAAGATATATTTTATAGAAAAAATTTCATTCACCGTAACGTTAGTTACAAAAATTATTATTATTTTTTTTTTTTTCATAGATGGTATGGTAAGAAAAAAGAGTCAACATCAAATAGCAGATACAAGGCCTCTCAAGAAAAGTAGCAGTTGTAGTACAATATACTTGGACGATAGCACCGTTTCGCAACCTAATTTAAAAAATACCGTGAAATGCGTTGCCTTAGCTGTTTATTACCATATAAAAAATAGAACTTCACACAGACAAATTGATATATTCGATGAAAAATTACATCCTTTAACGGTAACTTTTAAAAATATATTTTTTTTTATTAGTTATTAAAATATCAGAAAACGTATATAATTAAATACATGATTATATTTATTACTTTCAGAGGGACGGTGTTGCGGATGATTATGACAAACATAATCCAGAGCACAAACAGATATATAAATTTGTAAGGACTCTATTTAATGCTGCTCAATTGACAGCTGAATGTGCCATCATAACATTAGTTTATCTTGAACGTCTACTTACTTATGCAGAAATAGATATAACACCAGCTAATTGGAAACGTATAGTACTTGGAGCTATTTTGTTAGCTTCCAAAGTATGGGACGATCAGGCTGTGTGGAACGTAGATTACTGTCAAATTTTAAAAGATATTACGGTAGAAGATATGTAAGTATTCTTCAGTTATATTTTATATTAAATTAAAATAATTTATATGCGTAACACTAGAATACAAAACATTGTCATTCGATAGTACTTTTCTGAATCCTTCTTTCAGCTAAACTTATAAGGTATTTCAAAGTACTGCATGTTTCATTCTTATTTGTTACTTATAATATTTATTAAATGATTAAAACGAATATAAGAAAACATTGCAAAGAAAAATAATAAGAAACTTTTGTTTGTTAACTCCTTTTGTTTTTGGTGAAATTATATAATTTAATAAGCATGAAATAAGTCAAAAGACACAGATATTATATATCTCTTATATGACAACTACAAACCATATTGATTATACCACCGTTAAAACTTTATGGAGAGTACAATTTACTCTATAATATTTATCTTTTAATTTTTAGTACAATTATGTATATGTTAAAATCTTTAAAAAAATTTGATTTTTTTGTAGGAATGAATTGGAGAGACAATTTTTGGAAATGCTACAGTTTAACATAAACGTTCCTTCAAGTGTGTATGCCAAGTACTATTTTGATTTACGCACACTTGCAGAAGCAAATGAATTAACATTCCCCAGTGAGCCACTTAGTAAGGAAAAAGCGCAAAAATTAGAAGCTATGTCCAGAGTCTACGAAGATAAGGTAACAGCTGAAGCCCTACGTACTGGTATAAAAAAGTGGTACAGTTTAGATAATGTATGCATAGGTGGACCTAGACGTAGTATTGCTATTTTGTCCTAAATAAATATTTAAATATAAAAGAATATGCAAATACATTGACATTCTAAACTAGAGAATGTGGAAAGATTTTGTGTAAGTTTTTATAGTGATTAGTGTTTATAAAGTTCATATATATAAAAAGAAAAAAACAACAACAAAAAATTTGTAACAAATCTATTATCCTGTAATTTGCATACAGGACTCTATTTGTTAATATTATCAGGAAAAAAGGAAGTCCCATTGATTAAATAATTTTTAATTAGATATCTGCTCGGTCTTCAATCCTCACTGTTAACAATTTTAATATCATTATCTTTGATTGATACTTATTTTTATTTACTATATTTCAAATTATTACATGGTAATACATATAAAACGAGATATATTATTTTGCTTTATTATTTCACATAAGTGAATATAAATATTGCCTAAAATTTAATACTGGCTAAACTTTGGCTATCAATAACGCGCTTAAAATCCATTTGAATAAAACAGATTTTTAATGAATAGAATGCTGTTATAATTTACTTTTTTTATACATAGTATAATAAATGTTAACATTTTCAACTATTTTGAAAATTATAATTTTCACTTTGAGCGTAATAGTTAATTAATTAAAAATTATATATAGAATGTTTGCATTATTACTTCTTGGAATTTTTTTTGTAATAGCTGTATGAAAAATTAGAGGGAAAGAAGTGAAAGGGGAAAAGAGAAGTTTTATTATTTCCTATAAAAAATATAAAATAAATAGTTTTAATAAATTTACAATGATTATATATAACAGGTATTGATATATAGTGACCTTAATCTTCATAAACTTTATATATAAAAAAAGAAAAAGAAAAAAAACAACATAGCCTCTACAAAAAAATGATGGTATTACTATATATTTTGATACCTATTACAAAGTTACAAAAATTGATTTAAGTCGATGTACTCATAAAAAATGGAAGAGTTTCCCATTTTTTCATGCGCCGTTAACTTACAAAAAAGAAATGGTATAGCAGTAATAATGCAAATACACTGTATAAGTAAATGTATATATACGTATAGAACGTAATCTATAAATTTTTAAACTTGAAGGGTGGTGTAAAATTGTACGAAGTTAAGTTATTTTTCTTTAAAGCTTTTTATAGCATTTTAATAATAACTTTACACTATTTTAAAACGTTTTCATATAGAAACTATACAATTCTATCGTATTATTACTTTTAATATTGGTTTGGATAAGTTCATTTTTCTGTGAAAGTCAAATGATCAACGTGTTCATGGACGTAGCGAAAATAGAAATATTTTGTAAACTATTTTCCTTTTCTATCGATTTTAACATATGAAAGATAGGAAAATTTTCATAATTTATTTATACGAAGTGTGAAAATAGTAATCCTATTTATTACTTATAGTTTCAAAACTATTATTATGCTTTTTGTAAAAGTTAAGTCATCAATCTGGGACTGTACTATGTGAGCAATATAAAATAATGTAAGGTAATAACGTAACAGGTGCGCATTAGGACAGCAAGTGGTGAGCAGAAAAAGTATTAGCATAATTAATAATCTTCTTATTAAATGAAATAACATGTGATATATATTAGTCAACTGTTATTCATCCAAAGCAGTTAATATATTGACTGAATTACATAAGGGCTAAAAATTTCTGGCTGATATGTTAAAACAACAATATAGAACTGAAAGATACAGTGCAATTGGAATTTTAATGCAGTCATTAAATTTCATCAAAGATAGAAAATTACATATTTCATATATTTCCACATAAAATTAATGTATTAAAGTCACGTAAAGAAAAAAAAAAAAAAAAAAAGAAAAGAAAATGAAAAGCCAAAGCCATGTCACATCTAATTACTTTAATATATTTAGAGTATCTTGTGCATATCTAGAAGCATTGGAAATCTATATCTGTACATCTACGTAAATGTAGAAGAAAGTATATGAATTATGTATATGTATACATACGTACGCGCGCGCATTTTATTATAAAATTATTAATATGCAATTGCCATTTATGCTTTGTGATTTTGCATAAGAAAATGACTCATGAGAGCCAATTGAATTGTTTTATATCGCCTTTAATTGTTGGAGATAGATAATTAAATCACAACATTAATGAATGTTAATAATTAATTTCATAATTAACTCCTTTTGTTATATCATTTTGTATTATTGCGATAAAAGTTATCGTTTGCACATCGTATTTTATAGCAACAAATAATTTTTTTTATTATTATCTAAAATTCTATCTTTCAAGAGAACAAATTTTTTTCCAATGATTTCATTAATTCATTATAAATGTATAGTTGTGTATACAGTTGTTCGTAAAGTGGGTTGTGTGAATATATAATTTGCACGATTGAAATCATCTTTTTTCTTTTTTAAATTATTGTAATTTATCATATATTTAATTGTAAAAAAAAGAATATCTAGCTCATTTTTGTACACATACACACACAACATTAAACATTTTTTAATTCATTATTTACAGAAGACTATTTATAATCGTTTATCATCTTAAATACATATTCACAATTCACAAAATACAGGATATATTTCCAAAAATTTCTATTTGTTTGTTTATTACTTGGTTTATAACATGGGACACCACCCAATCAGTAACTTCAGATAAATTTGTAGATACACGCTGTTTCTTCTTAATATTTTCCTATTTAATTTTACTTATTTATTTTTGATTAAAAAATTTATAGACATAATGATTAACTTACGTATACACTTCCAAAAATTTATGTAATCGAATGATATTGTGCGCATCATACTTATTGTGTAACATATTGCATATATAGATCTCGCTAAAAGAAATCATTCCATTGCGATATGAAATAATAATTTCTTTCAATTGTATAGCTAATTAATACAGATGCAATAAGAATCTTTTGTGCGTAAAACAGACATCAGACTTCAGACTTGCAAATCTTAGTAGTAAGTTCTCTATTAAAATTTCTGTGATTATATTTTTCTTACAGAAGGAGATCTAGATATTAGATACTAATTATATTATAAATATATGATGCAAGAAATAGGAAGTAAATCTTGAATTTAGAGTATTTTAAATTTAAACATATAAATACACGAAGAAAGATTACAAATTTTACAAAAATTATAATATTGGTGCATTTTGTTATTATCAGCACAATGATAAATTCTGCTAAGAAACATTGAAATTGCGATCCACTTTCAAATAATACTGAGCTGCGTGTCTTGTCTTTCAAAATGTAGATAAAGAAAATGTCCATCATTTGAAAGTAAAATAATTTCTATATATGAAAAAAGATGTAATTAATATTTAAGATATGATTACAGAGACGTGGATATGTTATTTTCTTAGATGACTTTGTTTATTTCGCAGTACAATTAAACATTATAACAAATAGTATAATGTAAATACTCACTACATGTACAATGTTATTCTTTTATTTTTGATTTCTTTTGATGTTGCAGTCCAAAATATTAAAAATTATGAATATTTTGTTAATTTAATGATAAAACAAAATTTATGCCGATACGAGACATTAATTTCAATTTTTTTGACTGCACTTATCGAACAAAAATTTTTCACTTATGTAACAGTGGATATATAGATTGTCATTACTATTGTATAATTATTTACGATTTTATAATAACAGCTTGTATAAGTGCATATAATGTTATTTATATTTAAATAGTTTACACGCTACATTAATGATAGCATATATTAAGTTCTGTAGCAAATCAATTTGTATAAATGGTCCAGAGTATAAGCCCATTAATGATTAATAATTAAATGACTGTATATAAATGTGCAGAATATTCCCAAAGTTGAAGAACTGAATAATTATGAAATTAAATTTTTATTCGTTTGTACTATTATTATATAATAGATTTTGATTATAGATTGTATAGTTTAGTATATAATTTAGGTAACCGATGATTAAATTTATATTAACTTAAAATTTTTAAGGTAAATTTGTGGGAACAAAGAATATTTAAAATGAACGTATTTATTCTATTTCATTTACATTTATTTTTTATCTATATTTAAATGCATCAAATAGATCATCTATCCATGAATAATTATATCATAATAATTTTTATTGCCTAATAAAAGCAGTGGATTGCTTTTAAAATTTAACAAAAAATATATTATACACTTTTCAGTTGTAAATCAATTAAGATGATTTTCATATAACGAACATTATGAGCAGTAGGCAATATTTTATAATATTCCTTACAGAACAAAAGAAAATTTTTAGATGACTTCTAAACTTAATTAAAATTTAATAAAAAGGTCTATATACATATGTGATGTTTATATTTCACATAAGACCAATAACAACTTATCTACCGTTTGTTATTGCTTTACTTATGTAAAATCATTTGAAATTTTATACTTACGAAATAGGCCCATAAGTATAAGATAGTCTTACCGTACGACTGGATATAATATGTGTGTATAGAAATTGATATTCTTAATCTGAAGTTCCGTCGGACCTTTGGAGTGCCGTTACAGAGTAATTACAGCTTATTATTATTTTTATATTTTATTAAAAACGAAAATCATAATATTATAATAGAAATATAGTGCAATGAGACTGTCAAATTTAATATGTGAAGTTTAAAAAAACATTTACAGTTTACTCTGTATTATATGATAATATAACGCAGAGCAAGAGAGTTTTAATATAAGCATAGATGTAACATATCTCCAATTTTGGTCCAGATATATAAAATCTTTAGTTCCTCGACACAATTAACAAGGAAATATTTTTATTATAACAAAGGGAATCGGTTATCAATTGCATGAACTTTTACGATTCAATGAATAATGTAATTGTATGACGATATTGAGTAGGCCAAAATATTATCGAAGACACCATGTAACAAAGGTGATCAGGTTGTGTTACCTGATCTACATCTTCATTTCCTGAAGACATATAACTTATAAAATTTCTAGTACAACTATTTTTATAAATAGAAGTTCATTATAAAGACAATCTCGAATGAAGTCTTGTTGCGTCCTGTAAATAAATTGCTATGCTAAATTTATATATGATTCATAAAATAATATTATAAACCAGATCGCTTTATTAGAATTAGTTGCACAGTGTTTATACTTGAGAGCAAAGATACTAAGGAGTATCCACTTTCAAGTCTTCCATCCTAAATAACTACAGTCCTATATTTTATTTAATACTTTATTCGACACAGAGCAAAAGATAAACATTTTGCTAATGTATTACGGCCAATACTCTGAAAAATGTGAAGTTGTGATATATAGACATATTAATTAATTAGACTTGTATATTATTACTTTAATGAGACTTGTATGAATATAATCATGTATAAGTATATCATAAATCATTTTATTGTGTAAAATTATCAAATTATTCAAGACATTTGTACATTTCTTTTTAATTGGATTTTCATTCTAACATAAAAAAGAAAAAAAAACAGATTATGCTCCCCAATACATTTTACAATTATATCAATTTTCTTTCTCTACCTATTATCCTTTTTTAATATCAAAAGTATTTAAAAACTTACGTATATAAATATATATATTTTTTTTTCTTTTAATATTATTACATAAAATATTAGTTTCCCAATGTATTGCAAAATATTCCATTTTTCTTATAAAGTAATTTATACAACTTATTTATTTTCTTTTCCCTTCCGATTATTTTTTCATAGTTTAAATTAAATCTATTAAAAGGATGGCATTTTTGTATTTGAATATTCATATTAGAAATTTCTCAATTAAATTTTCATGACAAATGAATTATAATATAAAAGTACCAATTCCATAATTTATCAAAATAAATGACAAAGTATTTTTTAACTGTGATTATATTGCGAATGAAATGTTACTATTAAATTTAATCGAAATGAATGTTCTTTTGATTAACTTTCAACGAACTAAATTATAATTCAAATCTACAATTTGACGCCAGATTTAACAACTACGTAGCGATACTTGATAAAGTCAATTCTAATTCTAATCGAGTATAATAACGTTCAAACGTTTTTCTTAACGTAATAACGAATATATTTGACATTAATACGGTATTCAATAAAACGAAACATATAATTACGATGCAAATAATAACTCGAAGAAGAAAGGAAAAAAAAAAGAGAATTAAAAACGTTTCCCGCGTTTATAGAAAAATTCTTGAAAAGTTATTGGCTCGACGAGAGTACGCACTGATTGGTACGTTGATGACACGTGACATTGGTTTTGCCGAAAGAAAAACGGGATTGGTCGATCTATAGTTTGGTGTTTACCTGACAAGTGCTACTGTCAAATTTAAGAAATGACTGACTAATCTTAATTAATAAGTTTGACATTTAGATGACGTATAAGTTGTGTAATACGCAGTATAATAAGTACGATCGATTAATAGTTCGAAATTTATCTAACAGATGGTTCTGTTATCGCTGATTATAACATAAGCAGTAAGTTGCCCTTCACAAGGTGTTAGTCATCGAATAGATTCGTATGAAACCGGTCCACCGGTGAGGTTCTTATTACTTTCTTTGTTCAGCTTTCGTCGAGTTAACTCCTTCTCTTACGTTACAAAATAAGGTAATATATAAGAATTTATTTGATCCATCCTCGAATTATCCTGTTCTTTTTTTTTACTTTTTCTTTCCTCTAATAACGCGTTAAACACAGAATACGTTCGAACAATGTAATCTCATCGTTTCAAATGTTTCTCGTTGGAAATTTTTTTCTGTCCTTTGTTCGAGGTCATGGCGTTCCACGAAACCGTTTTAACATATCATTTTTAGAGCGTAAAAGAAAACTCAATAGGTCGTGTTACTTACTATCCTTTCCTTTTTTCTTCATAATAAACCATCATCGTTCCGATTCTATCAATTATTTCTTCGAAGATCTTTCAATCGATACGATATATGATGCAATCCGTGACGTTGGCAAAACGTATAGAAATTTATTAAATAATTTAGCAAGAAAAGAATGGAAAAGGATGATAACCCGGCGTATTTGTTGTTGTTGTTTTTTTTTTCTTGCTTTTCATTCGTCATCACTCTCTTTTACATAGGACGGATATTGGCGTAAATGCAAAGGAATCGATAAAATCATTCGAATGAGATACGTTAATCATTTTATTTATTTATTTATTTATTTATCATCATTATTATCTTTTTTTTTATTTCAATTCTTTTTTGCTCGTTTACGGCCATTGATTTGACCTCGTTTTCTCTTTTTTTTTTTGTTAAGTTCTAATGTGAAACCTTGTTAAAGGTAATCTACGCATATAAAACGTACTTAACATTTACGAAGATCGAAGTAATTATTTTCAAGATGTTGGAAAAAAGGTTTTTTCTTTTTTTTTTTTTTAAATTGCCTTGGTGATTAAGAAAATGAATTTTGATCGTTAAATATCATAAATCTTTCGATTAACGCTTCTAACGTATATATACATAAAACACACATACGCACGCACACACATACACACACACACAACTTTTTATTTATAATTTAGAATTTATTACGCATTATCGACTTTCAAACAATGTATATTATATTTTATACTGCGAATATACATCTCTAAAACAATCGAGTTAAAGTTAGCGATGATATGGAAAGAATGTTAGATTAAATCGTGTTTACAGAACGTGGACTGTCCTAATCGTTACGATCATACTTGGAATGTACATTTTTTTTCCTTCCTTTTTTTTTTCCTTCCTTTTTTTTTTCCTCTCTTATAATCGACTCGTTAACGTGACTCAGGGTATCTCTCATTACGGTGCATTTTTTCTTGTTTCTTTCCATTTCTTTCTCTTCGCAATTATAACAAAAATAGCTACCGCTTGTTGTTAAGCGGGAGATTATGGGCATAATTATAATCGTAATCATAATTATGATGTACATACATGAAAATTAACGAAGGATACGAAATGATAGTTATCAACTTTTAGTATGGATCAATTATTTAACGTGTTACGAAGTGACCTTGCACGTTATCCATTACCGATTAACCTAACAATGGTTTTTATTATATATGGCCTTATTAACGATGTCTCTTTGTTTATATCTTATCTTTTTTTTCTTTCTATTTTTCTTTTATTTTTTTTCTCTCTCTCTCTTTCTCTTTTAATTTCTTGTCACCTTTTCCTTTACAGAATAACATCAGCCATGCCAGCTATACAGAAGCCAGCACCAGCATTTCGTGGTACCGCTGTTGTGAATGGCCAATTCAAGGAAATCTCGCTTTCTGATTACAAGGGCCAATACGTTGTCTTGTTCTTCTATCCTCTGGATTTGTACGTATAAATTATCGTTCTCGTCCCCCCTCTCCTCTCTCTCCTCTCCTCTCCCATCTCTCACCTGCTCACTGCCCCTCGTCTCCTTCAGCTTCCCCCTCCCTACTTCCTCCGCCCTTCTCCCCACCCAGCGAGCGTTCAATTATCAATCCAATGATTCGTAAAAATTTGAAAATTATATAACGAAAACCTCGGAAGTTGATTTATATCTGGATTAACCTTCCTCTCTCTCTCTCCCCCTCCCTCTCTCCCTCCCTCCCTCTCTCCCTCCCTCCCTCTCTCCCTCCCTCCCTCTCTCCCTCCCTCCCTCTCTCCCTCTCTCCCTCCCTCTCCCTCTCTCTCTCCCCCCTATCTCTTTCTCTCTCATTCTCTCTTTATACGAGATAAGAATGCATACCAATGTGATCGATATAGGTTCGATTTATTTACACTTCACATACCATACTTCTTATCAGAATTAACATAAAACTAATGATTGATTTAATAAGAAGTAACAGTTTAGCTGTTGTACAAATTCTTTCGTTCTTTTATTTTTTTCCTTTTTTTCCCTTTTTTTTCCTATACGTTCTACATTAATAAACTCTTGGGGTACCTCATAAATATCGTCGGGTATCGTTAAGAAATAGATACATTGACAAATGTACGATTATACGAAGTATCCATTTCGAAATGATATATATTTTGTCTTAGGAATGAAGGTATTTTCATGCTTATTGTTTATTTCTCCTTTTTTTTTTTTATTAAATTTAGAGTTAAATATATTTTTCTTAAGAATAAAGATATTTTTACATTTTTTATTTATTCGTTTGTTTTACTTTCTTTTTTTTTCCTTTAAATTTAGAATTGAATGTATTTCTTTTAAGGATAAAGATATTTTCCCACGTTTATCATTTACTTATTTATTTTTTTATTTTTTTTTGTTAAATTAGAATTAAATATATTTCTCTGAAAAATAGAGATATTTTCACGTTATTTATTTATTTATTTGTCTGTTTTTGTTAATTTAGAATTAAATATATTTCTCTGAAAAATAGAGATATTTTCACGTTATTTATTTATTTTTTAATTTAGAATTAGATATATTTCTCTTAAGAATGTAGATATTTTCACGTTTGTTATTTATTTTTTAATTTAGAAGTAGATATATTTCTCTTAAGAATGTAGATATTTTCACGTTTATTTATTTACTTATTCATTTATTTTTTAATTTAGAATTAAATATATATTTCTCTTAAGAATGAAGATATCTTCTACGTTCATTCATTCATTTATTTTTTTGTTTTATTCAAATCTAATTTAATTTTTATTTTATTTTATTCTATTTTATTTTATTGTGAAATGTATATAGTTTTACGCGAAAAAATAAAAAAAAAAAAATGAAAAAGAAAGAGAAAGAAAGAAAAAAAATGACTTTCCCCATAAATAAAATAGTTGTGTGTTATCGATATTATATTAAATCATTGATAAATCGAAATGGTGGAAAAATTTTTGATTGATGGTATTATTTTACAGCACCTTCGTATGCCCGACCGAGATAATTGCGTTTTCTGATCGTTCCCAAGAATTCAAGGATATTGGTTGTCAAGTTATAGCAGCCTCAACCGATTCTCACTTCAGCCATTTGGCGTGGATAAACACGCCACGAAAACAAGGCGGTCTTGGTGAAATGACTATTCCCCTTCTAGCCGATAAAAGTTCGAAGATAGCACGCGATTATGGCGTACTCGATGAAGAATCCGGAATTCCTTTCCGCGGTCTTTTCATCATAGACGATAAACAAAATTTACGTCAGATCACCGTCAATGATTTGCCGGTTGGAAGGTAATATCGTTTTTCGTTCGTTTCAATCCTAAATCATTCGAAATATTTTCCTTTAGATTTTTAAAGTGAAATGTTTCAATCATTTTATTTTTCATCGCGACCAATTGGCTTTAGAATTTTTTTTCTCTCGTATATACTTACATTTTGATTTTATTTCTATATCAATTTTATATCTTCGTCACGTTACTTACGTGAAAAGTTATATATTAAAAATAACAATAAATAAAAAAATTATATATATATATATATATATATATATATATATATAATTAATTGTATAATTAATTGTAAGAAAACGATTGTTTGATCCGACGTAACGATTAATTTGTGACTCAGATATAGAAAAATACATATATATATTTTTTTTATTTTTTTTAGATCCGTCGACGAGACCTTGCGTCTTGTGCAAGCGTTCCAGTATACGGATAAACATGGCGAGGTATGCCCGGCTGGTTGGAAACCAGGCAAGAAGACCATGAAGCCTGACGTGGTCGCTTCGAAGGAATATTTTAAGGATTCGTAAATGTTACTTAAACAAACGAACGAAATCCTATATATGGATATTTGTATTTTCAGCAGATATTATCAGATCCCCAATAACACAATGTAACGAAATCGCTTTAATTAATGGAAGGATCAAATTATTTCTGATCGATTATAATATATATATATATATATATAATATATATAATATATATAATATTATTTCATTTTGATATCACGATAATACTACTACGCTCGCGAGCGGGTGTTGTGTACGTTTTTCGAAACAAGAAAGAAAGAAAAAAATAAAAAATAAGCTGCGTGAGAACCACGGAGTTTCGTAGTATTTGTCTAGGATTGGCATATCGCAAGTTTGCATCCGATAAAAGAGATATCCATATTCATTAACAATAAAAACGAGTTTGATTGTTACATCGAAGTATAAGAATATTATCGACATCTAAAAAAAAAAAAAAATATATCAGTATTGGGCGTTTATTAATTTAAATCCTAATTACGTTTGACAAGTACATTTATTTATATACATTTCAAATGTATCGGAATATGATTGTCATAAAAATATCTGCTCTTTTTTAATTGTCTTTTAATAAATGGCTTTTCTTTCGTACGTCTCCCGTGCGTTTCCCGTTTTTCTTTTTCTTTTCTGTGCGTTTTTTACCCCAATATAATATATGTATTTATAGTTACAAAAAAAAAGGAAGATAGAAGGAAACAACGACATCTCTATGAGGAATAAAGTATACATATGTTGTATTTCTTTTGATCGCAATTAGAAAGTTAACCCGAAGAGACAATTGTCCTGTTATCGTGTTTAGCATGTTTTTCAAATATTCATTGAGAATAGAAATTAGAAAATTTTATACTTGCCACCGAGGAGAGCCCCCTATTGAAGTTGTTTCATCATTTTTATACATTTTTAAATAATTTACAGAATATAATATAATACATATTTACATACATACATACATATATATATATATATATATATATATATATATATATATATATATTTGTATAATATTGTATAGTGCTTGAACGACTTTAACAATGAGCAACGGATGTGAAATCGCATTGAATAGAACTGGTGGGTTCGTTTCTCTCTCTCTCTCTCTCTCTCTTTCTTTTAATTATTATTATTTATGTTGATTTTGGTATTAATTTATCGTCGCATAAAAATATAGAATAAAAAAATAACAAACATTAACGAATAGGTTGGGGAGCGTGTCATTATTTTATCGTTGGACTGTGCGGAGTTTGTACATTCGTGGAAGCTATAGCCTCCGTCGTTGTTTTCGTCGTATCACGTTTGATAGTGTGCGATTTAAAATTGGAGAAGAACGACATCATTGTATTCAATGCCACGCAATCCTTCGGTACGTAGAAGATATACGTATATCTCGATTGAAACTTTTTTATACGTTCACTTTGACGCGTGATAATTGTTTCTTCTTTTTCTTTTTCTTTTCTTTTTTTTTTTCTTTTTTTTTCCTTTCAATCGTAGGAATGGCCATAGGTTCCTTCATGTTCGGAAGTTTGGCCGACATTTGCGGACGTAAAGGAATGATATCATTCACCATGGTTCTTATATTTTGTTCGTCGATAGCACTCTCCTTCGCTCAAACCGTATTTTTGATAAATTTTTTTATATTTTTATTAGGCCTAGGGTGAGTTAATGCGGTTTACATCGATGCAATATATTTTAGAGATCGGTTAAAGATTCATTTAACTTATCTCCTTTTTGTTTTCTTTTCTTTCTTCTTCTTTTTTTTTCATTATTATTATTATTATTATTATTATTATTATTATTATTATTATTATTATTATTATTATATTATTTCAGGTTAGCCGGGAATTATATAGTTCTAAGAGTCTATCTTATCGAATGCCTGCCGATTAAAAGGAGAGAGACTTGCCTGGCCGTTATAGATATTGCTTGGATCCTCGGTTATCTGTCCGCTTTAGGTGTTTAATGTATCGTACAATTAATATTTTCTTTATCGATTACACGTCATAAGAGAGATTATTCTTTACGATGAGCGAAAAGAAACGAATCAAATGAAAAAAATATATATATATATATATATATAAATAAATAACAATCGTTATTCGGGGGGAGGGTTACCCTTCTCCCACCTACCCCCTCCCATCTTCCCCCAATAGGTGTGTCCTGGTCTTTAGTTCCTTCTATAATACAAATGCTTTATAAAAAATTCCGTCCAAGTTCCTGGCGAGTCCTAGCCGGTATCGGCGGTGCACCGAGTTTGATGATTGCCTGTGCCGTTAGTTTACTACCGGAAACCCCAAGATTTTTGTTGTATCAACAACGTCAGGAGGAAGCTATCACGGTTCTAAGGCAGATGTATGCTATTAATAATTCAAAGCACATAGAAACTTATCCGGTACATTATTAATTGTTTATTAATGGATTTCTTTTTCTTTGTTACTTTCTTTATTTCTTTCATTTTATTTTATTTTTTCTTATTAAATATATTTCTCCATATCAAACACGTTTGAAATATCAAACGAATATACGGCTTGATCCTATCGATATTGCAGCACGTCGATTTGAACACTTGCATTGAGCAAGACGAAGAGACCGACGATACGAATAGCCTGTTTAAAATGATTTATAGGTATTGCGTGAAGACGCACGAACGATTACATAAATTGTTTCGATTGCCGTTCAGACGTATAACGATATGCAGCTTATTTTTGTGCCTCTTACAATTTCCAGGGTAATATGGAATATTCAATTTTCCGTTACGACTTAATTCTTATTTCTTATAGATGAGGATTTGGTATACACGTTAAATCAATGTTTTCTTTCCTACTTTATTTTTATTTCTTTTTTTTTTTTGTGTATCAATTTAAAGATTCATCTGGCTTGCTCTTTGGGATGGCCATTTGTTACAAGAACTTGAAAAAGGGACGGAGGAGAAGGTTAAAGGAAATGATTTTACGTGCAATATTAATTTCTTAGAGATTGCCGAGAGTCTCTTATTAAGTTGTCAACGAATTAACCATCAACGTTTTATATTTCTATTATGCATCTCTTTTAGTTACTTATTGGGAGAAATTTTGCTCATAATAGGAATACAAGTTGTTAAGAAAAAGTGGATTTTAAGTTAGTAATATTTCTTGCTATACGTTAATGCGTCCGTCCGTCCGTGTGTGTGTGTGTGTGTGTGTTATTGTAAATTGATTGATTTAAATACTTTGTTTTACGTTTGCAGTATTATCGTCATTCATCGGTGGCACAGCGATACTCTGTATAATTTTTCTAACACAATACTCTATGCAAATCATTTCCTCCATATTATTTCTCGCATCATACGCCATCAACAATACGATCGTTAATGTCCTAATAGCTGAAAATTATCCAACCGGTTTGAGGTGTATATACAATTTGTTTTTTTCTTTTTATTGTCACTAATGATCAAAGTTATCACTTGGATTGTTATGTTCGATTGAAAAAAAAAAAAAATATTTATAGGGGTACCGTTATGGGATTGACAAGAATATTACCACATTTGGCGGCTACAATGGTCAAGTTCATTTCAAATATTTCATGTGTTCCCGGTATAATAGCAGCCTTCATTATTCAAATAAGTTGGTATTCAATGAATTCCTTGATATTTTTTTTTTCGATTAAATTTGTATGTTTGTTACAAATATAAAAAAAAAAAAAAATAATAATGATTATAGGTACCGCCATCGTTGTTATACCAATACCCGATTTAAATGGAATACCGATACAAGAACGATCTATTGTTCATGTAGATTCATAAATGTATTCAAGGGGACATTTGTGATTTTAAAAATTATCAACGGTAAAATAGATTTTATATATATATATTTTTTTTTTTTTTATGAAAATATTGATCACGATTCAATAACTTTTTGTATGAATATAAAACAAATCCAATTACTTTCAGTGTTTTAAAATCTTTTTTATCGATGTTAGAACTGCAATTCGTAATTATCGACGAAGTATGGGATGGAATTAATTTTTTTTATCGACATCTGATAATTGCAGTTTTACGTTAATATCCAATGATAATTAAATGTTACCATCGGAAGTAATGCTTCGTCGATAATCACTCTGTCGATCAATTAGGATCTTCTTCTTTCGATACTCTCTTGATAAAACAGAATTCTACAAGAAAATGTTTTGAACCTCGTTAAAGTCGCCATTGCTTATCTCAAATCTATCTTTTAATTCTTTACAAATACGATATGGAATATGTTGTTACATATATATATATATATATATATATATATATATATATATATATATATAGGGTGTTACAGTTAAATGAGGTCACCTATAACATTCATAACATTACTATTATATATATATATATATATATATATAAAAACTATTCATAACATACCTCTTTTTAAACCATTCAAAGTAAAAAAAAAACGAAGAAAATATTTAGGCGGCCTCTTTTAGCTGAAACACCCTGTATATATAAAGAGAAGAAAGAATTCGTTAATCTCCGTTGAATTTTTAATATTGGATAAATACGTTGACAGAAATGTCGATCTTATAGTTATTCCTTTCAGATCATTCTCCAGCAACGAAATGTATCCCATTAAATGCAAAGAATATTCGAATCGAACGACGATTTTTTTTACTTTTCCTTTCTTCCTTTCTTTTCTTTATCATTGAAAGAGTATCGATCACGCGTCTATTACGATTATTCATGAATCGACCTTTGCCACTCAAAGCAACGAGAAGCTCGTTTGCCCCTTCACCCCCCTCGAACGCACTCTAACCATTCTTCCTACCACACCCTTCACCCTCACCCTCGTTGATCGTGAGTTCGTGCTATGTATCGTTCCTTCTATCGTATCACGACGAATTATTGCCTCTACCATAACCGGCGATCGAGATGTATAATTAACACTTATGTTATCCACGTACCTGACTCGTTAAGTCGAAACACACTTAACGCGAGCTTGAG
>OU427007.1:2067018-2127018 GCA_911387935.1 Dolichovespula saxonica
AATTCGATCGATAATTAAATACGACGAATTTTTGCGAAAGTGTCGATCGTATGAAAAATCCGAGGGTCCTTTCGATTTGTCAAAAAAAAAAAAAGGAAGAAGAAGAAGAAAAAAGAAGAGAAAATCATTATGAAAACTCGCTTCAAAGGTCATTAGAAAATTCATTTCAAAGGTTATTAGAAAACTATTCGTATGTAAGTAATATTATATCCAACGAGTATTGTATCAAATTCTATATTTTTTTTTCTTTCGATCCGTTTCAACTTATCCTCGAACGAGTTTATCTTTTGTTTTCCTTTTTGTTTTCTTCGTTTTCTTTCGGTTTTTTATTTTATTTCTTTTTTTCCCTCCTGTAATTTCCCGTAGTTCATTTTTTTTTCTTTTTTTTTTTTTTTATTTCATGTCTTTCTTTCTCTCTTTCCCCCCGTAACCTTTTATTTTCCATCAGAACCGTCGAAAGTAAATTAAAACACCTTTTCGAGCCGGTCTCAAATCGATTGAATATTTTCCAACGAGCCGACAGTAACAGGAAACGATAAAATGCTTTTTTACTGATACACGTAACGCCAATTGATATAACAATTTTGATATTTACGCGCAATTTATAAGAAAAGTTTATAACGAATGAGAGTGTGAAAGAACGAAGGAGAACAAAAAAATGAAGAAAAGAAAAGAAAAGAGAAAAAAGAAATTCAATTCGTTCTTCCTATCAAGTTTTTTATCCAATTTATAGCGAATAAGAGAACCAAGATTATTAATGCGAATTCTATTGAATGAATTCGAGATGAGATCATAGGGCTAATATAAATCTTTGTAGTAAATCTCTCACTCTCTCTCTCTCTCTCTTGCTTTCAACATCCATCGAGAAAGGTACTTATTATCAGAGTGTTCGTTCGTTCACTTCGTTGAAGAAACGTATCGACGCGTTAAACGCGGTCTCGTTCGAGCATGACAACAGGATTTTACGGTTCTACGATCAACTAGAATTTTACCGAACGACTATCTTCAATACCATTGTTTCACCGACCCCTTCCCCCATATCTCCCTCTCTCTCCTCCCCCTTACCCCGCCACAGATATAAAGATGTTTCACCGAACGAATTTGATACTTAAAATAATCATACAAATTGGATATAAACCCCCTATAAGTATCCCGAAGCACGTAAGTCACGATCCTCCTATTATTATCATCGTCTCGATATCTACATTATTCTCGTCCACTTAGGATAGAACGTTAAACGTTATATCTTCCATTCTGACCGTTTAGACAAATCGTTAGAATCTAATTTATTTCACGATAACCGAGATATTCGATAATTTTGTTGATCATCTATACGATCACTTATTATTTTCCATTATTCGTATTGTTATATATCTTGTTAATGTGTGTTCTCTCTCTCTCTCTCTCTCTCTCTCTCTCTCTCTCTCTATCTATCTATCTCTGTTTCTCTCTCCTGTATATATATGCATGTATGTATGTATATAAACACGTACGTGTGCGTGTGTGTACGTTTAAATTGGTTCATCCTTTCCAAGCAGTAAATCTTTTTTCTTTCTTTCTTTCTTTTTTTTTTCCTTTTCCTTCTTTTTCCTTTTTTCTTTTTCCATGCATAGAAGAAGTTAGGAAAAGTGAAAAAGTAAGGAGCACTTTCCTTCGCATACTTTCGATGGATTTTAAAGTGCACGTAACGTCGTCGTTCGTTGGTGAAAAGAAACGACGGGGAATTTAACGTCTTGTATGCGAGCGACCGATCATGACTTCTCGTCAATTTTAACAAGGAAAAGTACTCCGGGCCGCGACTTTCAATTTAATTCTCCTCTTTTTAATTTTCTTCCTTTTTCTCCCTTTCTCTTTTCTCTCTCTCTCTCTCTCTCTCTCTCTCTCGTTTTTTTTCTTTTTTTTTTGTTTATTCCTTCTCCCATTTGAATTTATTCAAGAGTTGAAATTGTTTTAACTAGAAATTGAAATTGTTTAAATGTTATATATATATATATATATATATATATATAAATGTATGTATCAGATGGCATTATTATCTTTAGAAAAAATTTTCTTACGAATGGAATATCTAAAAAAAAAAAAAAAACCTTGAAATTCCAACGTAACGCATCGTCTCGTACTTTATCATTTTATTATTTCATTACTTTTTATCTTCCAAAGTAGTAATTACGAACTATTAAAAATTAATAGTTATTTTATAAGGACAGAAGGTATTTACGTATTAGAGATACAACTTATTAGAGATATAACGTAGATTAGATATTGATGATAATTGAAATTGTTATACGAGTGAAGGCGCGCGAGTTAAGAAAACGGAACGTACATCATTTATTCTCAATTTTTTTATCACGTACGTAGATCAAAACGAAACGCGTGAGAATTAGTTAAATAATGTTAATCCTCGTAAAAATATTTCTTTTTTTTTTTTTTTTTCCCACGAAACGTTCATTGAATTTCCGTGGAACGTACGGTTCCGGATACGTTGATATAAAATACCATGAAATTAGATTTTAAAGATTATATCTATAAGATTATATCTATATTGAAGATCATATCTATATTATATTTATAAGATTATGTTAGATATAAAGATTATAATATAGACGATCGTATTCGAAAGATTCTTATCGATTTTTTATTTTAATCGAATTTAATATCATATGTTATATATATACATATATATATATATTTAATTATTTATAATTTTATATTATCTATTTATACTATCATTTGTTATATATATTTAATCATTTATTTTCTCTCTCTTTCTCTCTCTCCTTCTCTCTCCTTTTTCAACTTTGTTCAGACGTAAAAAAATTTCATTAGAAATACCTTAAGAATTCTAATATTTAAAATAACTCTCGATGCTGTCAAGATTTTGTTAAGGCGTTAGACTTTCATTCTACTTTAAATAAATGAAATAAAAATCCTCTCGAGCACGTCCTTCGCTGTTTCGGATTTCCCGAAGGAGGGCAAGGTCGCGAAACGAAACACAATGTAGTTACACAGATGCATACATAGATACATGTGTATATACGTATGCGCATATATACATGGATGTACATACATGTACGATGCGTCGAATGTCTAGTATAATATAAACGATCGAAGTGCTTGTACCGTGTTTAACCGTGGATTATAATACCAGTGACCTTTTTCTCCGACATAGTAATTCATAATTCCGGCTCGTTATTTATCCGTTCGACGTTAATAATAAACGCAAACGAAGCACGTTAAACGCGTGAAATAAACGAAAATTAATTGACAATTTATAAAGGAAGAATGGCCCGTTTTTTTCTTTTTAACGATCATCACGTTAAATCATTACGAACAATTCGTAACAATATTTTCGAACAATTCATTTTCATTTATCGTTACGAAATAAATCAAATGAAATAAATATTAACGAGTGAACTGAAATATATTACATTTGTATTATAATTGTTATAACTAAAATATATTATAATTATTATTAAAATATATTATATGTATAAATTATCTCGCTACGGTAGATTATTTTCATTTTTTTTTGTTTTTTTTTTATTTTTTTTTCAGTCCTACAAAGCGCCGCAAATGATTATGTAGTTAAATAATTTGTTATTCAATCCGTATTGAATGTATTATGCGTACGACATTTAACTATTTATATCAAATAACGTGTAAAGTTCCGGTTTTGTTTTGATAGTCAATGTAACATTTATTTTATTCCAACGAATTAAGATTCTAGAGATAAACGTAGAGGTACATGACTATTTTGGGAGATAATTTATACAAGGATAGCTTAGTTTCGAGCTACCTTGATCATGATCGGACTTCGGTTTAACTTTTTTGCCATGTTTAGAATTAAAGAAGAGTTTTACCGTTATCGATACGATATATCGTAAAGCGTTTGAACGGGGTCGAAAAGTGTTATTTAAAGAAACAAAAAATAAATATTAACGAGTAAACTGAAATATATTACATATATTTCATTACGTTGTAATTAAACAATTTTTTTTTCCGATTGTATTCATCGGAAAAATCGTATCATCATCGTCATCGATTTAAAAAAAAAGAAGGAAAAAAAAATTTCCCTTACCGTCGAACGTTTTAATGACAATAAAAAAAAAAAAAAAAAAAAAAAAAAAATAAGAAAAAGAACGATTAGAAGTTATGACAACGGTGAAGGTAGGAAGCATAACGCGCGTTTGTTGCTGTGATCGTTAGATCAATGGATCGAGGCGGCCGCAAATATGAGCGATCGAAAGTGAAAATACCACTTGACTGGTGGCTTACACGAAAGTGAACCAATCAAATTCTTCTCTCATTTATTCATTCATTATTTTTTTACTTTCTCTCTCTCTCTCTCTCTCTCTCTCTCTCTCTCTCTTTCTCTCTTTCCGAATTAGCAGCTATTATTTTGATTTTTATTTTCTTCTTCGAATATACTCTTCGAAGTCAGATCGCAATCGTCGATCAATTTATGATTTCTCTGTCAAGAGTATCGTCAATGAAATATCTATAATATTCACGAATTGTCAACCTGTCAATTCTCTTTATAGTCTCTCTCTCTTTCTCTCTTCCATTCAATTCGATTTTATCAAGGTTGCCTGTCGTAGATTCTTCCCTTTCTATCGCATTCGAACGGTCTGGAGAAGCATATATAACGTGCACATGAGCAGTTTTCTTCGAAAGTGGTGTAAGTTCATTTCTGACAAAGATTTAGTTAATGACGACGACGAATGCGATCTGCTGTGAGCTTTTCATCTATAAACAGTTCTCTCCCCCCCCAAAAAAAAATCCTTCAAAATTTTCATTATTTTGTCAACATAAATTCACGTAGTTAATGAAATTACAAATGTAATTACTTTGAAAACGATGTAAGTCTATTTTTTCGCGAAGACGTAATATTCAGTTCAAATATCATACTGAACATAATTTAACTACTTCGTTTTTATATCCGTGGCGGATACTGTCAACGACATAAAAATTTTCTTTCGTTCACTGAAATTTTGATACCTACCCCGTTTGTCGTAGAGTATGAAACTCGAGTAACGCGTTAGCATTGCCTGTAGAAATATTGAAATGAAGCCTTTTTAATTTTTTTTTATTGACATATTTAATAAAAATTTCATTGAAAAAAAAAAAAAATTGCTTTGATGCAATTGAAATCCCATATTTGATACTTCGTAAATGTACGATTTTCGCATTTTGTCGACTTCGAAAGTGATGCGCAAGGCCAATCGAGGTCGTCGAAAGTATACAAATTTCTTTCGACTATTTCTTTTCGACTAATACCTTAAAAACGATCGCATTACGAACTTAAATCAATTTAACGTTTAAAAAACCTAAAATTAGTGTATCAAAGTTACACCGATATTTTTCAAACCCTTCAAATGCAAACCCTTGAATATCTTCGTATAATATAAAATGGACTTGCACGTCTTGTGTTTCAAAGAAAAAAATACGCTCGCCGGATTTTCCCGTGAATTAAATGGAAAAACGTTAATATCCCTTTGAACGATCGATCCCGTGTTTAGCTCGCGACGTTTTGATGCACCTAAATGAGTAGAGCACAAACGAATAATATCGCGGTACGTATATTTCGTTGTAGCACGATTAAAATCGTTGACGCGATCCTTCGCGTAACGACGATTAGGATTATGTTAAAGATTAGGATTAGTATTAGTTGTATCGAGTAGTGTTAACAAGACTCCATAGGTCTTGACTCTGCGTAGTCCGAAGGATCGTAAGTTGACGTATGACTATTCGACGCTTTCTCCGACTATCCGCGAAGACGTCGATGAGATTAGGGAAATGGATAATGAACGAGGGATGAAGTCGAAGTATAAAAAAGAACGTTCAGATTGGTCTGAAGCGGACGAGGACAATTCGTTGGAATGTTTAAATGTTCCAGACAATGGTCCATTGTCGTTATCGATCGTACAGAACGACGAATGCTTGCTTGCTTGCTTGAGTCGACACTTGAGAAGTGTAGGCGCCCGGCTCGACGACAAACACACACACACACATACACACACACATTATCGTAATCAGACACTTATTATATAACAAATAACGCACGAGTTCGGACAAAGGTGACAACAGGGTTCTTTCATCGATGATGCGTTTTCCATTAGTAATTAGACAAAAGATTCCACAGTGGTAACAGGTAGAACCCGGGACAAGGAAGATATGTACGGCCCTTTGGGAGAAAGAACTATCTCGATTCAATATATATACGTATATATATGAATTGGAAACGTGCTATCGACGTTAACTTATCGTCTGTCTTTTCAAAACGGCAATAAAGTCGCACGGTGCATTCGTCGTGCATCATCCTTGACTTGGAATGTCACGTTGGTTGTATCTTACAAAGTATAGTGAAATCGAATGAATGCCAATGATATCGGAGAGATACCGTTTTACTATCTACGATAGTAATAAGTAAGATAAAAAGAATGGTTCGAAAATTATCTCAGATCTTTTTATCGCGATTTTTCGAAATCCTTGATATATATATATATATATATTTTTTTTTATTGTTTCGAGACAACGATTAACTACGAATATAGGGAATATTTAAAATTTCGAGAATAGAATATAAAGATCGCATAGTATTTGACGATACTACGTACGATAATACGTTTGGTCGTTACGATAAACTTTATGATTATCCGTTTGCGATCGAAATTGGCTACGTTTTTGCATCAAATTTCATTCGGCAAAAAGGGATAATAAAAATAAAATAGCGAGAGAAAGGAAGAGAGAGAGAGAGAGAGAAGGGGAGGCCATCGACTTAGTCCAAGGATTTCTTAGAACAACTTTAATCGAACGAAATAAATTAAACAGGACTGAACTAAATTAAACTCAATTAAAATAAAAATGAAATAAAACGAAACGAAACGAAACGAAGTGATTCATCGAATAACGATAACGATGTTAGTTAGGTAGGCGATTAATACGCGCGATTATTGGCGAGTTTCGTTAAGGATTTACGCGCGGATGAGAAAGGATGGGAAAGAGGATGAAAAGTTTCGCGAGAGAGTCGATATCGAAGAAACTGTAGAAAGAAGAAAAGTGCAGAGTGCAATTGAGTGCATTGAGAGAGTGTCGAACATACAGAGTCAAACACACAGAGCGAGTAAGCAAGCGAGTAAGAAACCAAGCAAGCAAGCAAGCAAGAAAGCAAGCAAGCAAGCAAGCAAGCTAGTCGAACGGTCGAAGAAGTGTGGTCAGTGGCCGCTGAAAGCGAAAGGACGAACGTCCTGTAACAGAAAGAGAGAGAGAGAGAGAGATAGAGATAGATAGATAGATAGATAAAGAGAGAGAGAGAGAGAGAGAGAGAGAGAGAGAGAGAGAGAGAGAGAGAGAGAGAGAGAGGGGTTCTCGCTAAGATAGTAGTAGGTAGGTGCACCTAACAACGTGCAAGACATTTTACCATTCCTTTCTCGCTCTCGTGCCGTTAAACGTTCGAAACTCTTTGCGGTATCATCATCGGTCAAGCACGTCTCGTGTCACATTAAAAGAATACGGCTGTATATATATATATATATACATACACACCGTCAACTTTCTAGACGTTTTTATTTGAGAGACGATATAGAGATCGGTAGTAGTGGTGGTGGTTGTGGTGTTGGTGGTGGTGGTGGTGGTGGTGATAGTGATGGTGATGGTGGTGGTGGTAGTTGGCGATAGTCGGTGGTAGTTGATGATATTTGTTTGGTGGTGGTAGTGGTGATATGGTGATACGGTGATGGTTACGGTGTGATAGTGATCGCGCGATGATGCTGGTGATGGTGGTGGTGGTGGTGGTGGTCGGCTTTGGACATTCGATGAACGTCGTATCGTCACTTTTCGAGTTCGACATTGTTCAAACGTCGTTTACCAGACGAATGTTATATTCGTTCGAGCGCGTCAACGAATGCCAGTCACTCGTGAAACGTGAAACTGGGCGAAAGTTGTAGGCCTCTCACAGTGTCCGAATAGTAACTTGTTCTAGAAAAAAAAAAGAGAGAGAGAGAGAGAGAGAGAAGGAGAAAGAGAGATAGTGTGTAGATTCGTTAATAAGAAAATTTGAAGAAGTAAGGACAACTCAGTACGTTCGTGTCTTACGAGTGATCGAGATCGATCCATAAAAACCTAGTGACGTGCATACGACGTTGTCCTAGCACAGAATATCGGTGCACTCGATAAGAACAATTTCGATAGTTTCGTTTAGTACTGGGATGGTTTTGGAGTGGGGCATTGGTAAAGGACGACGATCCGTTCTCGTTTTAGATCAAGTTCGAGCATCATCGTCTACCTGGTTTAGTTCCCGCTCTGTGTTTCGCAAGGTCAGTCAAATGTTTTTCGCGTATAATAGAAGGAAAATGAGGAGGAGGAGGAGGAGGAGGAGGAGGAGGAAGAGTTACATATGTACGTACATCGAGGATGGGTGATCGTACGATCGTCGTAAAAAAGTTTCATCGATTTATTTTATATAATCGTTTGAACGTAGATCACTGATACATCAAGCTCGTAAAGTTTCCTTTTCTCTCTTGGAATTCTCGTAACGTTCGATTGTTTTGTCTTTCTTTCTCTTTTTCTTTTCTTTTTTTTTTATTAGCAAAATTAGTAAGAAAGTTTTGTATACAGAGAGAAAGTGTCATTATTTGTCAGTACCTACTAGTATACGTTATGCATGTGTATATATATGTATATATATGTATGTATATCTATATATGTATATAATCACTGTACTTTAATTAATGGATATACATATGTATCTATAATATATACGATCATCGGTAATAATAGATAATGAATATATTATTTTAAATAATAAAACTCGTCGGTTAGTCGAGAATCGCATAACGATCGATTTGCTCGAGTTACGGTCGCTCGCTCGCTCGCTCGTTCGATCGCTCGTTCGCTTCGTCGAAAGTGAAATCGTTTACGGGGTAAAAAGTCTGTCACGTATTTTCACGTTAATTCACCAAAGCAAAATGGATTTTTATTATCGAACAATTTCCCTCCCCCCCGTCATCGCCCCTTCTCTATCTATCTCTCTCTCTCTCTCTGTCGCTCAATTTTCGCGATATTATTTGTTTAAGCTTGCGTTACGCGGCGTTCAGAGATCGTTAGTTCTCGGTAACGTAGTAAGAACGAGCGTTAGTGTGAGATGAAGTAGTACTTAACGCTTGCCGCTTTTACCTATTCATTAAAATAGAAAAGAACGTGCGGCGGCAGTTAAATTAGAATCCTTAACAATCTAGAATCGTACGAGTATTATTTTGTACGGACCGGGGTCCGTCCAAGTGAAAGTACTTGGCATTTTTTCTTTTTTTTTTTTCATTTCGGTTAAATATTAATCCCAGATCTTAATCTTTATTACATACCCCTCCCCCCTCCTCCTCACCCCACTTGTACAATTTTCGATTGCGTTTTCTTTCACTTCAAAATATAAATTATCTTACCTATGTTCGTTAAATCGAAAAATCGTACGTACACACACACATATGCAAATTAGAAATTAATCTTTTTATTATTTTTTTCTCCTATCCACATTTTTCTCCTTCTTTATTATTTTCTTTCTTTTTTCCTTTTTATTTTAAAGAATCATCGAGTCATCGACGATCGTCACATTCAAAAAAATCATATTCAATCAATCATCGTATTCGAAACATCGATATTATTCGGTTCAAAAGGGGAAGAGACTCGTTTTTTTTTTTTAATAATCTTCTTTATTTTCTTTCTTTCTTTCATTTCATTCCTTTTTTTTTTTAAATAATCATCACTTCATCGACAATCGTCACATTCAAAACAATCATATTCAATCAATCATCGTATTTGAAACACCGATATTATTCTGATCAAAAGGGGGAGGGGAGACGCGTTTCTTCCTTTAATAATCTACTTTATTCACTTTATTCTCCTTATTTTCTTCATTCTCTGTATTTTCTTTTTTATCCGTGCGTTTTTTCTTTCTTCTTCTTTTTCTCTCCTTTTTTATATTCCTATCTCCGGACTTCTTCCTGCACGATAAAATCTTTTGCTGCTCGTTATTCGATGTGTCCCCCCCCTACTTCGCCTCCGCCCCGCGTCCCCTGTCTTCCTTTCTCCCTCTGCCCCTCACCCCCCCTCTTCTACCAACCGTTTTCAAGAAGCATAGCCAAGGATCGGGAGCAAAGTGCTTTTTATGAGGGCATGAGCTCGTGCGTACGTGGCACGAGCGAAGACCTCCTCCTCCTCCTCCTCCTCCTCCTCCTCCTCCTCCTCCTTCTCCTCCTTCTTCTTCTTCTTCTCTTCCTCCATCCTATTCCTCCTCTTCTCTCTTCCTCCCTCCCTCCTTCCCCTCCTCCTTTATAGAAAATGTAACGTCACGCTTGTGATTTCCACTTTAACGTGGACTCACGACTCATTGCGAATAATTTCTTTTTCAGGGATGTTCGAAGGAACGACCTGAGGATTATTTTAGCGGAAGTGGAGAGAATATGTCGTCGGGAGGAAGAACACGTTGGTCCAGATCGTCATCGTCGGCGTCATCTTGGATCATTTTATTATTGGTCATCTTCGTCGTAAGACTCGACCACGTGGCAGGTAGGCGTATGTAATCGCAATGAATTTCAATTCTTACACGAGAAACAGGGATCTATAATGGTACTGGCCAAACAAATTTTCAATTTTCCAAAAACTCATAATCCCACTAACGTTCCGCATCAAGCAAAAAATCGAGATTTATTAAGGCTCTACGACCGATTGATGTAACTATCTCGTTGCGATTTAATACAATTGTTTCGATACTGTTATACATGATATTATATCGTATTGACGAAGGGTAATCGATAATTTATCAATGCTGTATTAAAATTTTGAATACGACGGCGACGTCGTCGAGGAAAAAATAGGTGGGGGGAATAGAGAGTAGGGAGGGGGAATGAAGATTGGCGATAGAGAAGGAGGAGTAGGAGGAGGGGAATGGACGAAGATGGTTTCATTGACTTCACGAAAAAACGACTTCGTTCTTTCTTTTTTTTCTTGTCGATACGATGACCGATTAGAATTCGTGAATTTTACGTAATAATGCGATACATAATTTTATAACACAGAGAATCGAGAACCGTACGAGTTTACGAAATATATATATATATATATATATATATATATATATATATATATATAGATATATATATATTTATATATTTAAAAATGGTTTATGGCGGCACTCTTAGCTGGTTGGTAGTTACAAGCATCTTCGTCCAAAGATGGACCGGACCCAGCGTTCATTCTCACGATTATCATTTCAATCGTGAGATCGTGGCCTCGTTAGTATTCAAGCCACTCTTTTTTTCTTCTTCTTTCTTTCTTTCTTTCTTTCTTTTTTTTTTATTCTCTTCATTCTCTCCTTTATACTTCATTAACGAGCATTCGCCGTAGAACTCGAGCGCGTACCGATTAATTAATTGCAGATCTTAAGGTACATACGTGTACGTTCGCGTACGTGCGTACGTATGCGCGTGTGTGTTTGTGTGAGCGTGTAGTTTACGCGTTGTATCGTATAAGGTAATGTGAGAAGCCACGTTTATATATTTAAAACACTCACGTATACGTACAAAAACATATGTATATATATATATATATATATATATATACATATATGTTTCTGCACGACAACGTCCACGACAGCGTTACTCTAAAACTGTAAGACTGGAAGGAACTACGGAAACGTGCAAAAAGCTTGCCGACCTTGTCCCACTTCCGTCAAAGCTTTAGGAACGAGCTTACTCGTGTAAATGCAGTTCGTGCATACGTACACGTATATATACATATACATATACATATACATATACATATACATATACATATACATATACATATACATATACATATACATATATATATATATATATATATATATATATATATATATATATATAGGGTTAGTTGTTTTTAGCTATTTGAAATAATACAAATACGTAAGTAATATTATATATAAACAGTTTATACAAATATATATATATATATATATATATATATATATATATATGTATTTATCTATATACATACGTATGTGTGTATATAAGAAGAATATTTAATTAAGAGTATTACAATGGGATATACTGAAACTTTTTTCCTTTTTTTTAATTGTCAAACAAGAACATACGGTTATTTTATTATTGTACAAGAGAAAGAGAGAGAGAGAGAGAGAGAGAGATGGAGTTCAATTTATAAAGGATCCTCTTTCTGCTTTTTTTTTCCTTTTTTTCTATTTTTCTTTTTCCTCTTCTTCATCTTCTTCTTCTCTCTGCACAATCGTATCCACCAAGCGTTAAAGCTTCTTTTAAGGGAAAGGAAAAAAGGAAATAATTTCTTATACGGCTTGCGCAAAGTAGGAAAAATATATTCTTGTGTTTTCAATTTTAAATACTAACACTCCCTTGAATATATACATATATATATATATAATGTGTATATCTAGTAGTTTATACCTAAGGGGACGCGCGTATTGTCACATTGGAGATATTTTGACGAAGAGATGCAGGACTCGTTCTATCTCTTTTTCTTCATTTTCTTCTTCTTCTTCGGTCCGTTCATATCTCGAAAGTAATCCTCCTCGCTTCGAATAGACCAGAAAGGAGTGAGATAGATGGGTAGATAGATAGATAAATAGAGAAAGAAATAGAGAGAGATAGAGAGAGAGAGAAAAAAAAAGAAAGAAAGAGAGAGAGAGAGATTGCGAAGATGAAGCTGTGTATATGAAGAGGGAGAGATCGGCTTCAAGGAGAAGAAAGGAAGACAGAATGACAGAAGAAAAAAGGAAAAAAAATGCATTTATATATATATATATATATATATATATATATATATATATATATATATAAAGATAGAGAGAGAGAGAGAGAGGAAGATCAAATCGACAAACGGATTTTCTTACGGAGCTTTCGATTCGGCTCCTTTTTCTCATTTGTTTACGATCCTTTATGACGAAATGTTTTAAGCTTCTTCGAGTTCTTACCTAGGATGAAAAAAGTTACGCTCGGTTACTCCTTAAGAAATTATCTCTCACTGGATTAGTATTCTATTCTAGCAGCATTATATACCATCGATATATATATATATATATATATATATATATATATATATGTGTGTAGCTTATAGCCAAAGAACGAATTTCGAGTTGATAAGTTTTCATTTTGAATTTCCATTAATTAAGTTTGCCGCGACAACGACGACGACGACGACGATGAGGACGACGATGAGGACTACGACGACGATGACAACGACGAGGACGAGGACGAGGACGACATTGACACAGTTTCAAACACAGTCGGGCCGTGGTAGCAATTTTCTGGCTTTAAATCGTGCCTTGTTCCGCGTTACCGTCCATGTTTGAAGTTGAATTGGTATAGGGGATGATTTTCAAAGCTAGGATTTTATATATCTACATTCTATATATATATATATATATATATATATATATATATATATATATATATTTAGATATGTATTATAAGAAATAAATAGTTTTGTTTATTTGTCCATGTTGATATGCTATGTAATAACGTTACGTATCCATTTAACAAGTTCTACTATATAAGTAGGTATATTTAATGTATAATAAACTGCATTTAAAAGGAGTGTTACTAAGACCGGAGATAGTGACGTTTAAAGGTGGAGAAACTCGTAGGGGAAAAAAAAAGCCGAGAAGTGAGTTAATATGTATGCATGTATGTATTGTATGTATGTACTTCTATGGCTATCGTAAAACGTGCACCAATCTCTTTGCGATATGGTGAAAGTCCAACGTGATAAGTAAGTTCTACGTACACCTGCGGCCTTACATGCAACACTCGATCGACTTTGTTCGCCTAGGATATTTCTAAGAATTCCAATACGTTCTCTACATATAGCTAGAGAATCATACACAAACAAATATATACATATACAGTAGTAATGTTATGTAGTAATGTAATAAGTAATATAGTAAGAACATATAATATAATATATAATAATAATTATGATATAATTATATACTATTTATATATATATATATTTATATATATTTATTATTATTATTATATATACACATTATATATTTTTTTATATATAAATATATATATATATATAAATATTATATTCTATAATATTTATAAATTATTTATATATATATAATAAGTAATATAATAAGAATATATATAATATAATATATAGTAATAATTAAAATATAATTATATACTATTATATATATATATATATAATAGTATATAATTATATTAATTATATACTATTATAAATATAACTATTTTTTTATATGGATATATATGAATATTACATTATATTATATTATTATATTTATATTTATATATATATATATATATATATATATTATTTTTCTGAAATCTTTAACAGATAAGATTTGTTTTTGACACATATTTCTCTCTCTCTCTGTATATATATACATATATATATATATATATATATATATTTTTTCTTTAATTTTACACACATATGTATATATATATATATATATATATATATATATATATATATATATATATATATATAGTTAATCTTAAAAATCACTTCGAGTGTGAATTTTATCCATGAAACGATCCGTACACATGAAAATGTAGGAGGGTAAACGTGTAACGTTGCATCGCACGAGCCTGAAATCCAATCGGATCGGGAATCCGATAGTTGTACGACCCGAATAAATTGAGATACGATCTATTCAGTAAGATATAGTAACTTATTTCGCTTGGGGAAACTTATACACACCAGTCGTATAATGCGATGGTTCATAGTGTTTTCACTGTGGTCATTGAAACGTCCTATTTGCTTTCCTATTTTGGTCGAAGATCTTTTTTTTCTTTTCTTTCTTCTTTTTTTCATTTTTTTTCTCTCTCAAAAAAATATCAGTCGGCCAAGAATTGCTCCTCCAATCGAATCGATTAAAGTCTTTTCTAATAATTAATACTTAATTATTAAATGATAATCGATTGAAATTTTTTGTAACAATTAATATTCGATTAACGTTCGATATCGGTGCGTTAGTTTTTTCTGCTAATTCGCAACAAACAAAACGAATAAATTTTGTTATCACATATAAAATTGTATATCTTCATGCGTATCCAGGATATTACACTTTTAAGGCGATTAAATTATGTTTTTTTCTTCTTTTTTATCTTTTCGTTTCTTTCTTCTTCTTTTATCTCTTTATTTCTCTCTCTCTTTTTTTTTTAATCACATGAGATACGCACCTTCGTAACTCTCAACCTTTTCGCCGTTTTTTTCGAATAACCGGAAGAATTCGATTACGTTGCATTACGCGTTAAGCTATATCGCATCGTATACCATGGCTAAAGTGAAATTGCCTGTTTACGAGCTTAAAGTGAAATTCATAGAAGTAATATCGATATAATAATTTTTTTAATTTCTTCATCATCTTCTTCTTCTCCTTTCTCTTCCTCTTCTTCTTTTGCTACTTTTTCTACTTCTTCTATTTCCTTATTTTAAGAAAGACCGAATAAAATGTGATAAATGTGAATATCGATCGACGATTATATATATATACGTGTATATCTGTATATAAAATTACATAATTATTGAAATGTTTTTCTCGCAAAGAAGTAGTGTATATGAGTTACGTAACTATAATTTAAATAAAACCTGGTTATTACCAATTCTAAGTTTAGGTAATGACGGACGATAAAACACACACACACACACACACACACACACACATAGACATACACATCCGAGTAGAGAAATAAATGGCTTGTTACCTTTCGATAATATCGTGACTTTTTGATTTTATAGTTTTTCGGTTAATTTATTAGATCCATCCGACACGGTCGAACAAATTCAGACAGTAAAGTTTAATAAAGTAAAAGGCGCGGGAATAATTATCGTTCGCTAAAATGTTCCCAGTTCTACTTTTAATCCGATTACTTTACATTCTTTTTGGTCACCTTTTTTTTTCTTTTTCTTTTCTCTATCTCAACGGAAGTTATGTGTACGAAGAGAGATACGAGCGAATAAGAAAAAAAATAAGAAAGAAAAAGAAAAGAAAAAATATGAATAAGAGAAAATAAAATACAATAAAATGAAATGATGATGCGGCGAACGAGATAATATATGCGAACGTAGAAAAAATTATATATTAAAATATATAATATATTATATATTATATATTTTATATTGTATATATTATATAATATACAATATATATTCAATATAGGATTGGTTTTATAGGAAAGCGCGTAAGTTAAGAATGAGAAGAAAAATAAAAATAATAAAGAGAAACAAATATATATATATATATATATATATATATATATATATATATATATAGAATATATAGAATATATAAAATATATAAGGAATATATATATATATATATATATATATAATACAAACATTATAGGTATATAATATATTATATATTCTATATACTATATTTTATATTTTAAATATTATATATATAATACAATGTACAATGTTTATTCAATATAGGTTCGGTTTTCTTTTTTTATTGTATGAGATGAAAAAGAAAAAATTCAATATAAGTTTGGTTTCATAGGAAAGCGCGTAAGTTAAGAATGAGAAGAAGAAGAAAAAAATAAAGAAAAAAAATATGTATATATAATATATAGAATATATAAACAATACATACATACATACATATATATATATATATATATATATATATATATATATATATATATGTACACACACACACACACATATATATATATACACATATATATAAGAAAAAGAAGGTATGGCTGTTTTATCGCATGTGTATCTTGGCTTTAATGTACGATCGATACAACTAAGACGCGATGCAATGCATACCACCATTAATTCTCTTTTCTCCATTGATACAATCCTGAGAAATTCTTGTGTTCCTTCCTTCTTCGGCACGCATGTAGGGGTATCGTTAGAAAACGTTGGAAGACCTTGTGGGACTTCGTGATGGCATCGTGCTCATATCCTACTTTGCATTGTCACGTGATCTCTCCCATACGAGGGATTAGACATTCAGTAAAAATAGTAAATTAAGTTTCAATGTTTTTTTTATTTTATTTTCTTTTTTTTTTTTACAGCTCCATCGAGTCAACTCTCGGCTCGTGTTAACGCGATTTTATTTACTCGTTCTTTTTTCGTTTCTTTGTTTTCTTTTTTTTGATTTTTGATTTTTTATTTTATTTTATTTCTCTTTTCGGAGCACGCATACACATACAAGGTGTCGACGCGCAACGTGGACGATATTTCGTCCGATGAATTTTCTTATAGAATTTACGTATCGTCGGAGATCGTTTGGGAGGGTAGGTTGACGGTTTAGAAATTTTTTTTTATAGGTGGACTATTTTTTTCTTTTACATTTTTTTTTTTAATTTCTTCGACGCGCGAGGTATATTCCGGTTAAAAGGGAAAATTTTTAAATTTTTAAGATGATCGTAGTTATGCCGCGGCATGCGTCACTTCGATCGGCAGCAATAGTGAGCTTCAATTAGCGTTCTCCTTGAAATATCATTTTAAGGACTAACGACGTGAGAAATATCTCAACTAACCAATTGATCGATATACATAGATCAATATTTCTTCGAATTAAAGGGATATATTGTTTATCGTGAATATTGAAACCCTGTTATATCTCGAGTTCTGTCAAATTCATTAATTAATAAATCGATCAAATTTAGAATTGTTCGAAAATCCATTTGAAAAGAGAGAAAAATAAAAAAGAAAACAAAAAAATTACGTCCAACTTTAAAGCGTCATATAAGAAAACGATACGAATTATTATCTCTATCTCTTTTTGTTTTTATTTTTTATTTTAGTAAGTTCGCTTCGTCGGAAATTTAAATGGAGTACGACATTTCCTTCGATATTTTCGCTCCTTTTAAAATTACGATCGCGTTCGGAAAAGACTTTCGGATGCGTTAACTATTAGACACGGCGTGAACTTTTTCGATATCTGAATAACAAAATCAAAAGGATAAAGAGAAAAAGAAAATATATACCACGAATTTTTATATCTTCGAAATATAATATTGATGTAACGAGATACTGAAAAGAAAGAAAAAAATACGGAGCGTGTCGTCACTTTTTCTGTTTTTATATATACATATATATATATATATATATATATATATATATATATATATATATAAAATAAATAAATAAAAAAGAAAATAAATAAATAAAAAGAATCTCTCGTTAAGCTGGACAATACGGGAAATCGGTAAAGCTAGGACTAAGAGGGACGTTAGAGAGGGACACGAGTTCGAGACCTCCTCTCACTTCATCCGTTCGTTTGCGTAACTCAAACGACGACTACGTTATTAAAACTTTCTCGGTTACAATTTACGTGCTTGCGGCGGTACCTGCAAGCCGTGAATCGTTTATTTACGAATTTCTAAAGCCGTTCTAACAGAACATCGATCGGAATCCGAATTCCTGCCTTCTGCGAATTTCAATGTTGAATAACTCGTTAATCGTTTTTCTTTTCTTTATTTTTTCTTTTCTTACAATAGAATTCGAAAGAGAATTTCTTCAGATAATTTCGTGTAAATATATATTTCTACGTTCTTCGATTGGTCGTCGTCGACAAATCGACAATTTTTTTTCAAGCCCAACGAAACGCGTCCAATATCTCTTGCGGTGTCAGACTTATATCGTGGAAAAAAAAAAATGAAAAAAAAACAAACAAACAAAAAAAAATAAAGAGGAAAAAAACATAGCAAATAAAACGTACAACGTCGGTACGATTTTTCGATTCCAGTTTTTCGATATTTTCGATTCGATTTTTTTCGGTATAATTTTTACAGTCGAGTTGTTGTTTTACGACGTCGATATCGTTTGAAGTACCAGTAACTAGTTTTTCGCCACGCTCGATGATTTTCTTTTAAAGCGATATAAAGATTGGCTCGGTGGTTGGATTAATGTAGTTACGCCGTTAAATATGTTCTATATGTAAATTCGTTAGAAATAAAGGAATAAAGAGAAATAAAAAGGAAACAAAGAAAAAGTATTAAAATAAAAAAGAAAGAAAGAAAAAAAAAAATCATCGCCGATACCTTTCACTCGGACTATACTTTTACGTACATACACTAACTAGATATATATGTATAAAAAAAAATATATATATATATACATATACATTTGGAGGAAAATATTTTACGTACATACAAAACATATTTAATTCGCAAATACTAATTCGTTTATGTGTTGTATTACAACGTGGTCGTAGTTTGCTGCTCAAGAAAATTATATTTTACGCACGACCGAAAGGAAAAATAATATATTGCGAAAGGTTAAAACAACGATTACGAAACGATCGATGCTCGTACGAGTTCTCCAGTAGATTTGTTTTTCTGTTTGGACGAGGGGAGGAGTAGGAGTAGGAGGTTGTAGTGGTTAGAGGATGGGTCAGGTAGGAGGTGTTTTTTTTTTCTTTTTTATCTACGCCCACGTACTGAGATCATCGTACTCGGCGTTCTTCGTATTGTCTCGAATTATGCTTCTATTTATATTCAACAAATTTGTAAACATTATCTGTGATAACAGATCGATTAATAACCTATTCGATTAATTGTACGTAATGTATTATATCGATCGAATATAATAATAATAATAATAATAATAATAATAATAATAATAATAATAATAAGATAATAATATAATCACAATACAATAATACTAATAATAATTATAATATGATATATATTAACATTATGCATGTTTCGATTAGATGCTTATTGCGATTTAAACGAAAAACGTGTCGTTTTATCTTTCACGTTGGATAATCGACGTTACAACGATCGCGATCGATTTAAATTACCTTTCTTTTTCTTCATCTCCCTCTTCACCTTCTTGTTTGTTTTCTTCTTCTTTTTCTTTTTTTTTTCTTTTTGGACAATAAAAGATTAATTGCCCGTCACGCCGCGCAACGTCGATCGTTCAATCATGCTAATTATTCAATCGAGCTAATCGTTCGATCGAGCCAATTATTACATGTTTCGTAAATATCGCTATCGGCTATATGCAATACAATTTATATGCACTTTTACATGCGACGTAATTTTTCAGGATGTCAATTCTATCCAATCGGGGAATACTTGAAGTTCGTCAGGGTACCGGAAAATCTTCGCGAGGGTTCGGAGATATTATCCTTGGAGGCACATCCCAGAAATCGTCTCACTATTATTCCGGTGGACAAGGTAAAAAAAAAAGAAAAAAAAAAAAAACAGTACATTTCATTTTGACTATCATCATCATCATCATCATCATCATCATCATCATCATTATTATTTTTTTTTTTTACTTTCTATAAACTTTCTTACGCATTCGAACTTTCGAGGTTAGGTAATAAGGGTCTGTTTTCTGAAAAGAAAAAAAAAAAAAAAAATAGAAGAAAAAGAAAAGACATCTTTCTCTTCTCTTTTAATTCTCTCTTTTAGTATTCTTTTTTTTCTTGTTTTTATGGGACGCATAAAATGTTTCAGGAAGAGGACAGCCGTTTCTTCTCTTACAAAGACGTGAATGGGACTCACGTTTCGGTGACGTTGGCACACTCATTGGAGGATCTTGTAGATGCGGAATCACCTAGAAATCTGTTAAAGTTCCGGGTCATTTGTGACTATACCGATGGCAGGGATACCTTGGTGAATGCTCGAATAAATATTCATATACACATATACATATATACGTATACATATGCACATATTTTTATATCGCACGTGTTATACTTTCGCTTTTTCGTTAAACGTTAATTAGAGCGTTCTAGGTACCGGTCTTAACTAAAGCTATCTCTCTCTCTTTCTCTCTCTTTTTCTTTTTTGTTTTTTTTTTCTTCGAATGGACGTCGTTGATTACGAACGGTTTTTTTCATTTCTATCTTTCTTCATTTTCTTTTTTCATTCTTTTTAGCGTTCAGTCATGCATTGATAAACATTTACGTAATGATATTTAAGAGGAGAATGCAGTCCGGTCAACTCGGTTTTTATCTTTGATCTTTATCAGACCTTTCTCTCTCTCTCTCTCTCTCTCTCTCTCTCTCTCTCTCTCTCCAAGCGAATTTTCAAAAGCGCTATATACTTTTCTATTTCTCTTCGGTTTTTCTTTGGGTTGCTTTGCATTGCCATTCTTTTTTGTTTTTCTTTCTTTCTTTATTTTTTTTTTTTGAGCGCAATAACTCTCAGAATGCCTCCGTCGTTCGAAAGAGAGAGAGAGAGAGAGAGAGAGAGAGAGAGAGGGGTGGGGGAAGAAAAATTGCCAACGTACGACTGGGAGCAACACGTGTACGATCACAAAGAATTCCCCTTCTTCGCCGTCTCGTATAACGGAGATTGAAAATCGTGATAATCCCTAAGCGCTTGCTTAACTGTATATCTATTTACCATATCTATTCCTAATCCTCGATATCGTCCATTTAAATCGATTTATTATCCGTGAGAAAATGCAGTGAGTTCTCAGTTGGACGTCGCGAGACGTGTACATACACGCCGCGTGTAAATGCAAGTACCGTTTGGAATTTATCGTGAATTTTTTCTCTTCTCCATTTTCTTTTCCTTTCTTCCTTTTTCTTTTTTTTTTTCTTAAGGATCAATCGACAAGGTCAATCGTTTTAATCATTTTCGACGGAATCGAACGACGATATTTATGGTAATTAATTCTCGATATAATTTTAAAAAACGAGTGGAGGGGAGAGGGAGGAAGAGGTGGTGGGAGAGGTGGTGGGGTTGGGGGTATTTAATTTTAACTCTTTCGATTATATCGACCAAGAACGAGACGAAGGGATGAGTGTTAAATGGGCGTATATGTTTTTGTCGTTCAGGTGTCGTCGCATTTATCGGTCACCGTGTACGTCGAGGATATTAACGATCATGCTCCGGAATTTATTGATGCACCTTATCACGTGACAGTGGACGAGCTTACGTCGACCGGTAAGTAATATTTCTTTTATACTTTATTGACGAACTTGCGGAAAATCGCACAACAATCGCTCTTATCTCTCAAAGTCACAGTACTTCGTCAAAACCCGAAATTTGTACGTTCCCACAAGTTCATACTTATTCATCATACTTATTCATCGATTTTCCATTATTAAATATGTACATATATATTTCCATTATTAAATATGTATATACATACATACATACATACATACATATATATATATATATATATATATATATATATATATATATATATATATATATGTATGTATGTATAACCAGTTTAACTCTATTTAACTTTAACGAAACGAAGCTATGTCAAATCGTTTTCAAAAATACTTTACTCTTATCTCTTCACTAAATGTATCCACTTCGTTTTAAGACGAACGATGGGCTATCGAGGTTTTTAAAGCTACTGGCTAATGAAAGATTCATGAACACTTTTAAAGTTCTCCATTAGAAACGAAGTAGAAGAGAGTGTGTGTGAGGGAGAGAGAGAGAGAGAGTGAGATGATATATACGCATTTAAATAAATTTGACGCTTTATTCTACTTCTAATTTTGTCTACGACCAAATCTGATTTAAATATCGATCAAAGTTACTAGCGATACGTTAATTGTTTCGTCGGATGAAACCTCACCTTTTTGGAAACCGAAATGACCAAGGACAAACGAATAAAAATCATCAATGACTGATTCGACGATGTTTCTCGTGGAACGTTTTAAGAAAAAATTAAAATCATAATACAAATATCACCCGTCGATGTTTTTCGAAATTCCTCCGACGTAAGAGTTTTCAACGGGACGCTCTCGTTTCAAGAAATTCTGAACGAGATTACGATGAATTCGTTGACCTATAACGAAGTAGGATTTCCCTAAGTCCTTCCACCTTCTCTCCCCCTTTCCTTCCTTTTTCCCTGCTGCCCCCCTTCCCTCTCCCATCTTTTTGCTAGATCCATTTCGTTTAATCCTAAAGTTTCGTCAAATCTCGCGAGTGTCTCTCGTTGGAATTCAAAATATAGAAAGAGAAAGAGATAAATGGATATATAGATGGATAGACGGAGAAGAAGAAGAAGAAGAAGAAGTAGTTAATTCGAGTTAATTTCTCTTTCGTTATCGCAATAATGTAGGAGGATTATAACGACGAGAAATATTGATTCTAATGTTAAAAGTTAAAATTAAACGTTGCGAGTGATATAACAAAGAGATTCGTTTTTTTCGACGAATTTCAGGTGTTACGATATTCCGTGGGATTCGTGCGGTCGACGGGGACAAACCGAATACACCGAACAGCGATATTCATTATGCCATAGTTAAAGGAAACGAAGAGGGAAAATTTTCACTCGAATCCGGTCATAGAACAGCTTTGATACTACGTAAACCGTTGGATTACGATAATGGCGATCGCGAGTACACCCTCGTTATCGCGGCTACAGTGAGTTTTTAAATGATCGGTTTCTTTTTATTATTATTATTATTATTTATTTTATTATTTATTATTGATTTTATTATTATTATTTTATTATTTATTTTTTTATATATTTATCATTATTATTATCATTATCATTATTATTATTATTATTATTATTATTATTATTATTATTATTATTTATTAATTATTATTTATTCTCCTGTTTATTTTATAATATATTTATCATCATTATTATTATCATTATTATTATTATTTAATTATTTATTATTTATTCTATTATTTATTTTACTATATATTTAACATTATTATTATCATTATTATCATTATTATTTTATTATTCATTATTCATTTTTATTATTATTATTATTATTTTATTATTCATTATTTATTATTTATTCTATTATTTATATTACTGTATATTTATCATTATTATTATCATTATTATCATTATTATTTTATTATTCATTATTCATTTTACTATTTATTTTGTTATATATTTATCATTATTATTATTATTATTATTATTTTATTATTTATTATTTATTATTTATTCTATTATTTATATTACTATATATTTATCATTATTATCATCATTATTATCATTATTATTTTATTATTCATTATTCATTTTACTATTTATTTTGTTATATATTTACCATTATTATTATTATTATTATTATTATTATTCTTTTTATTATTATTATTATTATCATTGTTATCTTATTATTTATTATTTCTATAAAGTTGATTTTCTCTTTTATCTCATCACTTTCAGGATCGTGGTGTACCTGCTAAGAGTAATAAAACAACGGTTAGGATAACCGTACTGGATAACGACGATCTCGATCCAAAATTTAGCCGTGACGTTTACAAAACGAAAATATACGAGTTTTATCCAATGCCGGTAAGAATGCGAGGAACACGTAATAACGCAGATACGAATCACATCGATCTTATTCGTTAATAATTCCAATCGTGTTATGGACTCGTCGATGATAATTGATAGACGCCACGAATAGTATTACACTTCGTATCGGTCTATTCAATCATTTCTTAATACTGATATTTTGAAACGTTAATCAAACGTCGAAACGGAGTATAACGGAGAAACGAGGTCTGCGGCATTCGTTCTCGTTGACACACGCGTTCTTCCTTAATTAAATAAGTGCAATTAAAAGAAAGTCATTTTCATCTAGGTTCGACCGAAAGTACTGTGGTTTTTTTTTTAAAAAAAAAAAAAGCAAAGAAAGAAAAAAGATCGCGATTCACTTTCACACGACAACGTTCGTTTCACTTCGTCGCGCGTTACTACCTTCTACCTTTTTTTCTTTTTTTTTTTTTTTTTTCTTTAGAAAGATACATAATGATCGAACGAGTGAATATTATATTCGAGAAGGTGATACAATTAACAGGTACATTAAACACCGATACAAAATTTCGAATTAAACGCAACAAAAACAAGATTTCGATCGGCTTCCACGAACATATATACATATATACAGTGACAGAGTTTTACGAAACCTCGAATCAAATCATTTTTCTGTTTTTCTTTTCTCTCTCGTTATATTCGAATTATTATTACGGATTAAAAGTTTAATAAAGGTAGCTTTCTAGACGGGATCGTCGGGCCGCGTCGTTTCGTTAGATCCCACGTGACGTGTATTACACCTATTAGTTTTGTAACGCCTTCTTCTTCTATTTCTTTTTTTTCTTCTCTCTCTTTTTTTTTTTTTTTGGATAATTACGGTAGGAATACCTTTATCATAATATAACATTTGACGTACTTTCTCCCGACAGGATCGGCCAATATTCACGGAAATAAACTTCACGACGCCGATCCAAGCGTTGGATCGTGATCACGACATCAACGTCTCCGTACGATATGACATAATATCAGGAAACGAAGGTGGTTACTTTCATTTGGATCCGAGGAACGCATCGTTGTACCTGAAACGTCCGATAGATCTCGAAAGCGAACGTAATCTACCGGGTAACACGTTCGTCCTTCAAATTCACGCGACGCAAATCGACAATCCATTGAAAACGGCTTTGGCAAGGATAGAGATAGAAGTATTGGATTTGAACGACAATCTACCGGAATTCGAGGTCGATCTTTACAACATAAGCATCGTTGAAAATTTGCCGAACGGTTTCAGCGTTTTGCAGGTAACAGCGCGCGACAAGGATCAAGGATTAAACGGCGAATTCGATTTTCGTTTGGACGATCGATCGGGTGCTTTCTCGATCGATCCTAAGACCGGTTGGTTGACGGTAAAGGATCAAAACGTATTGGATCGCGAGAGGAGGGATCGACTCAGAATGAAGGTTTACGCGTTGGAGAGAAGACCGAGTTCCGTTCTTTCGATCGACGGCGAGAGGTGCAACGGTTCGTCCGTTGACATTCACGTTAGCCTGTTGGACGCCAACGACAATAATCCGATATTCGTGCCAACGAATCTTTACGAATTGGTTGGTAGGGCCGACGCTAAGGTCGGTACAGTATTAGGACAGGTACGCGCTGTCGATGACGATCTTGGTACGAACGGCCTCGTCAAATATACTTTACAAAGGCCAGGAAATTCGAGTAAACGCGTGCCGCCGTTTATCGTAGACGAGAATACGGGAGTCATTACGGTCGCGGAAACGCCGATCATCGAAGGAAGGCACGCGATCTTCGTCGAGGCTGCGGATCAACCAGCGAATCCGAGTGAAAGGCGATTCTCATTGGCGGTCGTTACGGTGGACGTTTCCCGTCCTGACGGTAATTTTACTTATTCTTTCGATTTCTTACACGACCGGTTCGATTCGACCGTCGATTACGTGCATATAACGTTATCGTCATCATCGTCATCGTCAACGTCATTATCATCATGTTTCTTTTCTTTTTTTTTTTTTTTATCGAGAACAAACATCGTGGTTACATTTCTATTTATCTAAATACATCGATCTTAATTTGACGATGTTAAGAAGACGCGTTGATTTGTTAATCCGATCATCGGTCTCGTGATCTCGAACGATCTTAACGATCGATCATCTCGAACGAACGGACTTTTTTTTTTGGAATTAAATGGCATCGTCCTCGGTCGTCTTGGAACGTACTCAAGCACGCAATGAAAAAGAAAAGTATAACCAAAATATAAAAAAAGAATAAGAATGCTCGTTGAGATAAAAATATACAACCTCGTTGCGTTTCTTACTCGTGCATGGATTTTCGTTTCGAAGCGAAGTATGTACGTCTCGTTGTAATGGATACGTACGTATGTAAATAGAGTCACGAGATACTTCGTACTTGAAATCGATCGGGAAAATAATCGTATATTATTATCGTTGAATAGATTCGAGGCTCTTTATGGAGGAACGATCTCGAAATTAAAAGGAAAAAAATAAAAATCTCGGACTATCGTATTCTTTTCTATTGATCGATCTTTCCGGATCCATTCTCGTTTCAGGACCGGACACTTGGGAACCAGATTTTGTTGGAGCACCGTACGAGTTTTGGGTCGGTGCCAATGTGCCCGTCGGTACCAGCGTTGGCCAAATTCGTATTAACGATGCCGTCAAAACGAGCGACCTCATCTACGATCTCCTTCATAGTTATCAGGAAGGAGGTACATCTATCTTTAAGAAAAATTCGTCGGGATACAAAAAAAAAGAAAAGAAAAAAAATTGAAATTTTTATTTTCTCAATTACGTTCGATCCTCTCTTGATAGATGAAAACTCTATTAGATCTGTACCTTCACCGTACATATAAGATTTATATACCAAATTTATATACCGTGGTCAAATGGGATGAGAAAAAAAAGTTCGTATAAACTTAGGTTCAAAGGTGCTTGATAAGCTTGATAAAAGTTCGTATAAACTTAGGCTCAATGGTGCTCGATCGAAAAGATTTTGTCCTTTTAATGATATCTATAATTTTTTTTTTTTATATTCCATTCGTCGAATCAGTGATCGCCCAACTCCTTTTTTTTTCTTTTTTTTTTCTTTCTGCTTTCGGACTTTTATTCATGGGCTCACGCCCGAAAGAGTTGGTTTATTAAAAATACGATAGAAAGAGAGGACAAATTTTGGGAATCTACTCAAAATCCATTTGCTATTAAACTTCCAATACATTTGGAATATTAGAAAGAGTTTCTTCGTTATTAATTAATATTTAATTTTCATTAACATTAATTTGTGATTATTAATTAAATATCAACTAATTCGGCTAATCATTCATCGATTCGAGGAACGGGGAGAAGTTTGAATTTTTCCTATTAATCGTAAATATCTTTCAAAAAGGTTAAATCTTTTCGATGATGCATTTTCGAACATAAATTCATATGCAATTTTCTTTCATCCGTTCGAACTCAATGAAACGTAGTACAAGTTTCGTTTCCCATAACGATCATCATCATTTACTATAAATAGATATTCACCGGGAGAGGTTAATCCGTAGATAACCTTGAACGGTTCAACGGTTAGATCAATAGTCCTCCAAAAAAATCCGGATTCGAAAAAAAAAAACGATTATTTTTTTTTTGTTCATTAATCCTCCCACGTTAATGTCACCTGTCACACCGACGTTAATGCAATCTTACGTTAGGAGGTTGATTCCATTTCTTGGAGGTTACTAAAAATCAGTTAGGATATTTTTAAGAGTATTCGAGAGAGAAGGAGAGTGTCGAACGTCAATATAATATACAAAGTAGAATAAAAATTCTTAAATAAAAATGTACTCTCCCTTTATTCTATGGTAATACGTAACACGTGGTGTATGCATATCGAATGGGGTTTTTAACATGATTTCAGTCCCGTTCGCCGTTGAGGAACGATCAGGAACGATAACGGTCGTGGACGAAATCGAACGATACGAACGTTCGACGTACGAGTTCGAAGGTGTTGTAACGGACGAAAGGGATATAACTCTGATCACAAATGTATCGATTCATGTGGTCGATCCTAACGACGAGAGGGGTGCCTTAACAAAGTAAGTCGATCATTATTGAACAATCACGATCAATCATCGAACAATCTATCTCAATCGATTTTTTTTCCTTTTTTTTTTTTTTAACATCGATCGATTTGGAAGGACGGGAAAAAAACTCGAAAGAGAGAGAGAGAGAGAGAGAGGGAGAGGGAGGGGGAGGGGGAAAAATAATATCTCGTTCGCGATCACAACGATCATCGCGACGTGACTTTAAACGATGAATATTTTTTTTCTTATGTTTTTAAAAAATCGAACGTCCGGTTTTTGTCTGAAAATCGTGGAGAAAAAAAAGTGAACGTACGCGTAATAATTCCACCGTCGTTTTCAAATACGTTTTTTTCTTTTTTTTTGAATTTTGCGACAGAGCCCAATCGAACCCTCCCCTCTAGCCCTCCTTTGATTTATAACAGATCCTCTTGCGCATTAAGGAGTCAATATGTTTATCGATAATTTCCAGGGGAGCGACCACGGCGCCTCTCGTTTTTCACGTTAAAGAAAATGTTCCGGGCACGTACATAGGGTCCGTGTTATCGGATAATGGTACATCTTCTTCCTCTACTACTACGACTAGTTTCCTTATCGTCAATCAACAGGACGTGCCTGACATAAGCATCACGAAGGACGGCGACCTTTACGCACCCAACGGACTCGATCGTGAAAAACGACAGAATTATAGTATCACCGTGATAGCCGAAGGTTCCAAGGGACTTCGCGTCGTTCAGGTATGTTCAGATCAATTTCATTCGGAATATCATTTTCATAATTACAATCGGTTTCGTAAGAATTCTTATCAAAGGATGCGATAGAGTTTAATGAAATCAATGAACAGAGAAAAAGGATAAGTAAATAAGTAAATTAAAAAAAAAAAAAAAATACTCCCTCTGTCCGAAAATATGGTGTACGTTTTAATATTTTCTTTCGTCCGAAAATGTGATGTACTTTTTAATATTTTTTTTTCGTCCGAAAATGTGATGTACTTTTTAATATTTTTTTTTTCGTCCGAAAATATGGTATACATTTGCGAACAAAATCGAATGAAACTAAAATGAAATATATGCGTAAAAGGAAAAAAAAGAACGCATCAAATTCATTTCATTATCACGATATAACTGGATACGAGTAATTTCAGTTTAATCCAAATTTAGTTAAAGCGAGATCGAGCCTTGTTGAACGTTTCTTTCGAACATACTACTACGTACCCTTCGACTAATCCCGACTCTCGCGACGAATTTTTATCTCATTTGTGCGAGAAATTTTATAGGAACTTCCCCCCCTCTCCTGTCGACACAATTGATTCCATGCACGTTTGTAACGTCATAAAAACGTTATCAAGAGTATTACTCTCTGATTTATTAAATGCATCTTGAGCACGTTCAATCGATTCATCGATTCGTGTTTGGCGAAGCTTCGTGTTGAATAGAGTTACAAAAAAAAAAAAAATCCTCGAATCGAGAACGAGTTCAAATCTGGGACCTTTTGGTTGTTGCGACTTAAATTGAATATTCCAATAATCGGTAGAAACTGCCGGCAACGATATCCTTATCATTATCAGAGAATTTTGGGAATGCAGCTGCAATTTTATTAATAAACACCGTGTTCTGATTTTTTCTTTGTACTTCGTACACTGTAATATATGATTGCGTTGACGTTGCGATATACCATGACCTTCGTTCATTAGTAAATTGCTACAATTTGGCAACTCTTATTTGTTCTGATTCACGTTATTTGGATTAAAATTTGTCATTCTTTGATATAACACTGGTGACTATTTCGTTTTTCTGAAGAAAAGAAAAAAAAAAAAAGGATTAAATTTGTTCCTCAAATACCAACTTAATTCAAAAGCGTAACGCCATTACCGTATTTTTGGACAGAGGGAGTATAAAAAAAAAAAAACAAAAAATAAAAAAAAAGAAGGAAAATTTGAGGAAAGCGAATGAGTACAATTAAGACGTTCCTGAATATCATTGATATTTCAGATAAGTGTAATAGTCGACGACGAGAACGATCACCCGCCGACATTTACTTCGTCTTATTACGAGGGACGAATATTGGAAAACAGTTCGAACGGGACGGAAGTAGTCATGGCCAATCCCATTGGTGCCACCGACAAAGACGAGGGCATTAACCAAGAGTTCGTTTACAGTTTGACCGGGGACGGTTCTTCCCTGTTCAGAATCGATCCCAGGGACGCTCGGGTTTATTACCAGGGTAACAAAGAGTCGAGTTTGAATCGAGAGGAAAGAGCAAATTATGATCTTGAAGTAGTGGCCGAGGATGGAGGTAAGCCTCTCGATATATATTCGAGGCAATAACAATGAGAATTTTTTTTTTATTCCGTTCGAACTTGACTTTGCGAGGTTCGTTAACGCGTTGAACGCCCAGCGTAAATCGGTGGAGTTTCTCCCGGGGCCCAAATTCGGCGCTATAAGGAAAATCGATACAACGAAATGGGTCGTTTAAATGTAACTAAAGTTTATTTTGTAACGTACGAAAGGATCTTTTTTGGAAGATAGATTTTTGGTATGTATTTTTATTTTTAGAAGATATTTTTTTTTTTTAAAGAGTATTAGAAGATAATTTTGTGGAAGGTGCTTACAAAGTACAAAGTATATATGCTTACGAAGTATCCCCTCGAAGTGGGGAATGCGATAAGTGTTACGAAAAAAATTCGCTATGACTAGATCTCACTGCATTTACACCAAAACTTATATTTAAAGTTTATATAAAAATTTTAGTTTATATAAAAAAAAAAGTTTTAGTTTATATAAAAAAAAAGTATATATAAAAATTTAATTACAAGTATATTTTAATGTTTCTTTCTGTTTATTTTATAGTTTATTGTTACTTTTCGTTGTTTATATTCGTCATAATTGTGTTACAAACAAAATTATAATAAATTATCTCAAAAATCCTGTTTTAATCGGACGAAGAATAGTGTCACCCATTTACGAATGATTGGGCCCTTATGGAAACATAGTGGTAACCCATATTTGGGTGACGTGGCGTTCAACGTGTTAAATCTAACGTTCGAAGAGAGATACAAGGACAATCGTGATTTGTTCATTTCGAATCGATGAAATTAATCGCTTTCTTTTCTTTATTTTTTCAATCAATCATTCGTCCCACGACACGAATCGAAAGGCGGTTTGAGATCGACGTCACGTTTGAGAATAATCGTCGAGGATACGAACGACAATCCGCCGAAATTCATACGCATGATCGTTCTACCCGATCAAGGTGTTAAAGTGTCGAATCAACCGGACGAGGAGGAGGAGGAGGAGGAGAAGGAGGGGAAGGAGAGGAAGGAATCATCCATCGTTCATGGTACGAGCCAAACGACGGATTCGACGAAGTACGTCGACGAAAGTAACGAAACGAAACGAACAACGAACGAAAGAAAATCCCCGTTACTTTTGGTACCGGAAAACGTGACGATCGGTACGCCGATCGTAAGATTATTGGCGGAGGACAAGGACGAAGGTGGTAGCGTAAACGCCGAGATAAGTTACGGTATACAGAACGAGACGATATCGGGATTTAACTCGACGAGTTACGTGGGACGATCGAGGCAGGAATCGATCGGTCGAAAATATTTTCTGTTGGATTCGAGAACCGCAGAAATTTCCGTCGCTCGTTCTTTACCACCGGAAAGGAACGTGCGTTTGACGGTCTTCGCCAAAGACGGGGGTGGATTATCCGATAACATAACGATCAGGATACGCGTAGTAGACGTGAACGATCATTCGCCCGTGTTCGATCAATCCTGGTATACGTTTGACCTCGACGAAGGTACGTACATGGCGCACGCCATAGGTAAGGTTCGCGCCATGGACGACGATTTTGGGGTGAATGCCAACGTCAATTACGAGATAATATCCGGTGCTACGGAGGACGGAACGAATTTGTACGGTGATAATACGACGTGGATGTTCGACGTTGGTACGCGCGACGGCGTATTGAGGATAAACGGTAGGCTCGACAGGGAGAGAAAACCGGTACATCGTTTGATCGTTTTAGCTCGCGACGACGGTACTCCCGTTCTAACTTCCACCGTTGAAATCGAGGTTAACGTTTTGGACGTTAACGACAACGCACCGAACTTTTACGATTACGACGAACTCGAGAACGACGAACGCGGAATACCGATACCGGTCTATCGTACGTCGATACTCGAGAACAGTACGGTCGGTACGTTGGTAACGAGGATACTGGCCAACGATACCGATTTCGCGGGCAATGGAAATGGATTGATACTGTTCGATCTGATAGGTGAACAGAGCCACGAGGACAAGCAATACTTTACGATAGACAGTAAAGACGGTAGCATCACGACAATCTCAAATCTCGATTACGAGAGGACGAAGAATCATCGATTGATAGTTACCGCTAGTGATCTTGGTTCTCCCGTTAGCATGACATCAACAGCTATTGTCAACGTGGAGATCGTTAACGTCGACGACGACAACAAAAACAAAAACAATAACAACGACGACGACGACGACGACGACGACGATAACGAAGACAACGAGGGAAAAGTGAATGGAAACGATCGGGATGAATCGTTTAACGAGGTTCAAAGGATACCAACGTTCAGGCATCGATATTACGAGGTCGAGGTCGAAGAAAATACATCCCCGCCAATTTGGATCGCCGAATTGGATTTAGCTGGTGATGGTTATTATCAAAGCGATCATATACGGTACAGCGTAGTCGCCGATGGCACGGATGCGAGAGATCACTTTTCTATCGATTCGAGGAACGGCTCGTTGTATCTGATTACGAACGTCGACAGGGAAATTAGAGATCGGTATGAGGCTAAGGTCAGGGTCGATAGGGTTAAGCTCGGCCGTGGTATGCCAGTGATGATCTATCCGGTCGTTGGTGAGAGGCTCAATGGTCTCGCGCCCAACGAGGCCAGGGTCGTCGTCAGGATCAAGGACGCCAACGACAATGCGCCGAGATTTAAGTCAAAGGGAAGGCCCATACTAGCTGCCATACCTACGACTGCCCACTACGGTTACGAGGTCGTTAAAGTAGAGGTGAGCGCATACATACTCATACATAAGTCTCTTTTATGCGAGTGCATCCTCGAGCGCAAGCGCGCACTAAACCTGTCCATCTAACCGCCTAACCGTACATACCTATGGATCTCTCTCTCTCTCTCTCTCTCTATCTCTATCTCTCTCTCTTTCTCTCTTTGTACGTCCGTCTATCTCTGTGTGCGCCAAAGTGACTCGACCTTAATTCATTTCGGGTTTTTTCCTCTTCTTGCCTCTTGTAAATCTTCCCTACCCATCCCCCTTCCCCGCCGCCCCATCACTCCTTTCCCCCCCCCTTTTTCCTAGTATTCCTTTATTATCCGCGCTACCCCACTTTTATCCAACTTTTCTTTAATTCGTTCCAACAGTTTTTTTTTTTTCTATTCTCTTTACATCACCGAGACTCCGTCTATTTGTCCGTTCGTCTATCTCTCGATGCATCATCTCCATTTATTTTTCTAACCCCGACCCTCTACCTCCCCCAACTCCTACCTCCAATTTACTTTCCTTCCCTTTACTTCGCTTTTTCTTTACACCGCAAGTTTTTTCTTTTTCCCATTTTTTTTCTTTTTTCTTTTATTTTTTTTTTCATTTTAATTATTACGAGTACCGAACGAACGATCGGCCCGGAAAGAACACTCTCTCTCTCTCTTTCTCTCTCTCTCTCTCTCTCTCTCTCTTTCTCCTTCTCCTTTTCCGTCTTCATTATTTCTTCTATCTCTTTTGCATATCTCCCCGTCGTTTATCATAGCTTTGATGGGCAAACGTCGTCGACCCGAGAAAACTCGCACATTCAGAAACCGTCGTTTCGAGTTCATCGTTGCTCTCACTCTTTCTCTCTCTCTCTCTCTCTCTCTCTCTCTCTCTCTCTCACTCTCTCTCACTCTCTCTCTCTCACTCTCTCTTTTTCGGTCGCGTTTTATTTCAAGTTTTTTTCTCCCGTTCTTCCCTCTTCTACCCCGAAAACATTCCTTACCTTCAACTGCAATTGCGCCAAATTGATTGCCTTTCGCACGAATGATAATGCAAATACGATTTACCCCGAGAGAAGATCCTTAATTAGATAAGAGTTTTGGAAAAACTTCTCCGATCCGTATGTCTGTTTAGATCTTTTTTTTTCTCTTTCTTTTCTTTCCTCTTTCCTTTCTTTTTCTTTTTTGTTATCATCGGACGGTACACTTTTCCATCCGATCTTTGATGGCTACTCATTACTCTTCTAATCAAATATTTTCACTCTTTCAAATCCTCGAGGATGGTGTTGAACGTTGAAATTAATGAAACGATCGTAGAAACCTAGGAAATATTCACTTCATCAAATTGATCTCTTTTAAACGGTTAACTCTTTAATTATGCACGCGATTTTTTAAAGAAAATAAAAACTAGAGGATGCGCAAAAAATTCTTTTTTAAATATACAAAAAAATTAAAAAAAGAAAATAAAAAGAAAAACGTTCGTTTCAATTATTATTCAACGCAAAATAAAATCTTACACCGTACGACTACGATTAACTTCGTAGAACTTTTCGAGTTTTTTTGAAATCTATTCTCACCCTGTACGAAAATCTAAACAAAACGTGAGACAGTTTTTAAACTCACCTAATCTCAAAAAGTCAATGGAATTCAATTAGGTATTTGTCCTTGTTTTCTTTATCATCCGACGTCCAATTTTCTATCTGATCTTTGATAATTACTCGCGATTAGAAAGGTCCTAATCATTATTCTTCTAATCAAATATTTTTCCTCTTTCAAATCCTCGAGGATGGTGTTGAACGTTGAAATTAATGAAACGATCGTAGAAACCTAGGAAATATTCACTTCCTCAAATTGATCTCTTTTAAACGGTTAACTCTTTAATTATGCACGCGATTTTCTAAAGAAAATAAAAACTAGAGGATGCGCAAAAAATTCTTTTTTAAATATACAAAAAAATTAAAAAAAGAAAATAAAAAGAAAAACGTTCGTTTCAATTATTATTCAACGCAAAATAAAATATTACACCGTACGACTACGATTAACTTCATAGAACTTTTCGAGTTTTTTTGAAATCTATTCCCACCCTGTACGAAAATCTAAACAAAACGTGTGACAGTTTTTAAACTCACCTAATCTCAAAGTGTTAAAAAGGAATATCAATTGAGTATTCGCCTCCTTTTTTTTCTCTCTCTCTTTCTCATTTAGGCGGACGATCCGGACGACGGTATAAACGGTGAGATTCGTTATCAAATACTTGGACGTGAGGACGCACCGAGATTCGCCATTGACCCATTGAGCGGTCAAGTTCGTTCTGTGGCCAGTTTTACTCGCGACGCCGGTCGCGTCTTTGGGTTCGACGTCAAGGCCACGGATAGACGAGGCTCCGAGAACGGGCGCAGCGGTATTGCCAATGTTTTCGTGAGTGTTTTCTTCTTCTTCTTCTTCTTCTTCTTCTTTCTTTCAATTTTTTTCTTTCTTTCTTTATTTCTTCTCTCTCCTCTTTTAATCTTAGAACGACGTCAGGTCACGCGGGGTCACGGTAGTCAAATTTCGCAATACCCAACTGTACTTTTATCTTTTTTACCGTGACTACTCGTGACCTTCCGTTTGTTTACCGTTCTCTAATCGATAAATTTTTTCCTCCTTCCCCCCCCGACCCCTCCTTCACATAGGTGTACGTACTTGACGATCAAAAGCAAGTTGTCATGGTCGTTGGACAAAAACCGATCGACATCGAACCCCACTTGGATAATTTCACCGCGTAAGTAAAATAATTGACCGATCTCATTTTGTACTCTACATTGAATTTCATTTCACCTCGCAACCCGGTGTAATGGAATTTTTTTCACTATTTTTCTTTTCCTTCTTTTTATCCCACCATCCTCCCCTTCCCCGCCCCGACAACGCCGCCTATTCCTCTTCTACCCGTTCCCTCACGTTTGTTAGAATATGTCCATATTTTTTTTCTTTTTTTTTTTCCCTCTCCAATCGAGAATAAAACGTATTTAATATCTTCAGGGTTCTGCACAATATAACGGGCCTCGACGTACGTGTCAGGAAGCTCGAGCCGCATATTGAAAAGAACCTGATAGACGCCACTTCGTAAGTATTAAAAGGTCTTCGCCTCTTTATGTTTTTTTTTTTCTCTCTCTCCCCGCCTCGGTGAGATTTCCGATCCGGCACGTACTTCAATTTTGTTACAGTACCGACGTCTATCTATACGCCATCGATCCACATCTGAACGTAATGATCGACATGGATACCTTGCACAAGTAAAGCAATCATAATGCTCTCGTAAATGCGATCGATTTGATTTATTTTCTTTCTTTTTTTTTTTTTCTAAACCTTTCAACCTTAAAATTAAAAAGGATAGAATGGAAAGAAAGAGAAAGAGGAGAATTAAAAGAGACAATCGAAAATGGTAAGAAAGAGAAAAGGAATCAAATCGAACGTCGTTGATCTCGTATTGTTCCTTGGTGGTGTTTTGTTTATTTATTTATTTATTTTTGATTTTTACAGTGTTTTTCACAGCAAGAAGATGGACATAAAGCGTGAACTGGACGAGTATCATGTGCTCGAGATAGCTGGCAATGCACCAAGGAGGAATAATCATCGTTACGTACTATCAACGCTCGAAGTTGGCGTGGTTGTGCTTGGATGTGTCGTCTTCGTTGGAGCCTTAATAACAGCGATCTGTGTCACCTGCGTTCGTAGGAACAAACGGTACGCGGCATACGGTTTAAAACGATCAAGAGAAAACAACGATCCTGATACGATCGAAGGATCGGTCAATACGATACCGAACTAATTCGAGGATGTTGCTCTCTTTAAGAGATTTTTTATTTTATTTATTTTTTTTTTTAATTATTTATCATCATTATTGTTTCACTTATAAACGGACACTAACGTTTATCATTCTTTTTGCTTATTTCTATCTCTCTCTCTTTCTCTCTCTCTGTCTCTCTTTTTTCTTTTATTTTCGTGGATCGTAAAGTAGCATGCATTTGAAAAAATAATAGCGGCGTTAGATATAGATCTCTATATAATATCATCTCTAATATCTCGTTTATAATAGAACGTTATTATTTAAGCACCTTTATCGTGATATTTGAGAAAATAATAATTGGTATCTAATTCTATTTTCTTTCCCTATATTCTTCATCGTCTTCTTCTTCTTCTTCTTCGTTTTCTTCTTCTTCTACCTTTTTTTTTTTGGCTATATTCTCTTTTGACCTTTTTTTTTTCTTTTTTCTTTATCCACGTCGACGTCTCGTCGTATCGTACGATTGTCTCTTGACTTCAAACTCCTTACTCTGAATGGGCTTCTCGAATTCGATTCGTTAGCCGTAGACGCCGGGAGAAGGCGATGTTCTCCAGCAATGGTCCACTCGGCTTTGCTTTGGCAGACTCTACATTGCAGAAACCACCGTTATTTCCAACCTTCGTCGATGGCCTTCGTTACGACCCAGAACCATTTTGCACGGACATGACGAGGCGACAGAGTATGTGCGATCATGGTCCCGGCTGCGTACGCTTTCACACGTGAGTTATATCATATTGGTAATATGCGATTGAAATTTCATACGATTCCGTCGTATGATAATTAATTAATTAATTAATTATTTAATTGATCGACGATTAATTGATTAATAATAATCATAATACGTCTATAAACGTATGATCCTAATTAATGATCTTAATTAATCGTCAGAAAGAATTTTTTTTTCAAACGGGATAATGATTATCGTATAGTCAAGGATGAAGTTTGTAGAGGAGAAGGCAAATCGAATCAATTTAACTACAAATTTTATCCTCGACGATCAAATAATTAGATAAATTAACGAGGGATGATAGGATTTGATAATTTGTCGAACAAAAATGTATGTTCTTTTTTTGTTTTTTTTTGCAAATTGGGTAATCTATCGAATGAATACGAATTTGATTCGTCGGTCGAGTTAAGGGAAAAAGAAATATGAAAAGGAAAGAAAGAAAGAGAGAGAGAGAGAGAGAGAGAGAGAGAGAGAGAGAGAGAGAGAGAAAGAAGGAAGGAAAAAGAAGGGAAGAGTGGCACGGGAGAGAGGTTTTAAATTTCCTTTTGGTTTTTATTTATTTTTTCTTCTTTTCTATAAGCACAATGGTATCGTTTAGAAGAGAAGTTTCAACTTTCGTTTGTCAAAAATATAAAGTAACGAATGCTATCGTACGTATCGTTACAATTGATCGTTCGCAGGATGGGCGGAAGTAGTAGTGGAAAACATGGGGTTAGGTCGACAGGTAACACGAAGGGCCTCGAGGCATCCGCAACGTCCTTGCATTCGAGCGGCCAGGACTCCGGGATCGTGGCACGAGCCTCCTGTCACTGCAGTCACTCCTCGAGTCCTTCCAGCGGCGAGAGTAGCAAGTGAGTTGCGATTTCATTTTATTCGAACTCATAGTAGAGATATATATATATAGAAAGAGAGAGAGAGACAGAGCGTGTATGCCTCAATATAATTAATAATAATAATAATTAATAATAATAATAACAACAACAACAACAACAACAACAACAACAATAATAATAAAAATAATAATAAAAAAAATAATAACAATAATAATTTTAATAATAATAATAATAATAATAACAACAATAACAATATTAATAATAATAATAATAATAATAATAATAATAATAATAATAATAATAATAATAATAAGAACAACAACAACAGAAACAACAACAACAACAACAACAATAATAATAATAATAATAATAACAACAACAACAACAACAACAATAATAATAATAATAATAATAATAATAATAATAATAATAGCAACAACAACAAAAATAATAATAAAAATAATAATAAAAAAATAATAATAATAATAATTTTAATAATAATATAATAACAATAATAATAACAACAATAATAATAATAATAATAATAATAATAATAATAATAATAATAATAACAGAAACAACAACAACAACAACAACAACAACAACAACAACAACAACAACAACAACAACAACAACAACAACAACAACAACAACAACAACAACAACAACAACAATAATAATAATAATAATAATAATAATAATAATAATAATAATAAATAATAATAAAAATAATAATAATAAAAATAATAATAATAATAAATAATAATAAAAATAATAATAATAATAATAATAATAACAACAACAACAACAACAACAACAATAATAATAATAATAATAATAATAATAATAATAATAATAATAATAACAACAACAACAACAACAACAACAACAATAATAATAATAATAATAATAATAATAATAATAATAATAATAATAACAATAATTTCAAGTTGCGCGTGTCATTTCAAGGGATACCTCACAAACCCTACACGCGTACTTTTCGAAAAGGTCGGTTTATACGGAACGATGGATAATTTTGACTCGTAAAAAGGTACAGCGTATTATTCGAAACCCTGCTTCGAGAAACAATTAATCGATAGTTAAGAAAACGTATTTTCAATTCCGTCATTGTTAACCCTTCAATCGTGTACCCGGTAGGGATGTAGGGTGAAAAAAAAATAACACCGAGATCAACTTTGAGAGCTCGATCGATGAAACAATTTGCGCGTCGCGTGGTTCGTGTGAATTTTTTTTTCTTTCTTTTTTTTTTTTTTCTTTATATATAAAGTCGAAATTCGAAATGCATCATCAAAAATTTCTTTCGAGTCGAAATCAAATCGTTCCGTACGTACGACAGCTGTTCAAAGCGCCCGGCGTTGTAGCCGTAACCGAAGTTTACGATCGGTAGCTCATGTGCACGATTGGAAATTATTTCGAGGCGTGCACGACGAGGGTTTTAAATAATATCGGGTTTGGCAAATAAGTGATCGCGAATTTTGTCGCGATGGATTCTCATTTAAAATTCGCGATCACTTAGTCGCCAATCCAATAAATTCGCGTGGCTAAAATTGTTTCGAAGTTGGTCTGGGGTGTCGTCCTACTCAACCAGCTAACTCCACCCCGACCAATCCTCATTTCACACCACCAGGCACGATTACGGGTTATAACCGTTCCAAATTTCTTTTTTTTTCTATCTACAAATTTGAGAGAAAGAAAAAAGAAAGGCATAACCTCTTATCGTAAATCTATCATCGAAGGAGATTTACGACGGGGTGTGTGTATTTTCTTTTTTTTGTCTTTTTTTTTTCTCCCTCGTTTCTCACGATTAACGAAAAATCCCGAGACGTTATCGTACGTTTTTCAGCGGTTACGAGGATTCATTGAAATCGTTGCAACGACGTGAAAGAAGCAACGACCTGTCGAGGGGTATAGGCAATCACGAGGCGTCGAGCGTCGTTGGCAGAAGGGCCAATCAGGCGTTAACGAGAAGACGTCAACGTTTCAATTCCTTCACTAATCTCGAATCAATGTATTCGCACGAGATGACCTTGCAGAGGGATCAACGTTGTTGCGTCACCGAGAAGAGACGTAAGAATGGCGATTTGAGGGGACACGAACACAGGAGGGCACATTCAGAGGCCGAAAACAACATCACCGAAACTGTTATACACGAGCATCCCGGTATGGAACTGCCATTGGCCAGTTCATTGCCGAACGCTTCGAGTTTGCACGGTAAGTTAACGATATACCGGGTGTCTCGGCTAAGGGAGGTCGCTATATATATATGTATAAAAAAAAAAAGAAGAAAAAAAGTACACGCTTATAGGGTAAAAAATACCGATGACCTTAGAACAAATTCATAAGAAATGACCTAAAAAAGAAAATTTCTTCTTCTCGTAACATACCTCTTTTTTTTTTTTTTTTTTAAACATTCGAAGTATGCCACAAAAGTTCGTCGCGTCATGAAGAACGAAGAAAATTTGTTAGGCTTTAAGCCGAAACTTCAAGTTTCCTTAAATGTTTGCGCTTTAAGATCTAAATTTAAGTTTTCTTTTAGCCGAAATAACCCCGTATAACAGATCCCTGATATCCAAGATACTTGAATATTTTTTCGATCTCAATATTATGATAGATTAGATTCTAAATACGAATATATCGTAACATAGTTTTGTCCGTTCGTAAGATGGTTGTATATCGTCTCTTTTCTTTTATTATTCTTTTTCGGAAACTGCACACCGCCTTCGATTTTCGTTTTATCGATTTATATCGATTTTAGAGATATTTTTGGATCGGGGGTAGGGGAGATAGGGGAGGGAGCGGGCGTGCCGACGTTCGCGTCTCTCTCGGTCTCTTCTCGTGCAAAGGAATCGATCTCGATTAACGTCGATTCGAAATACGTTCATTATCCCCACCCTCGATCCGACCAGACCATGCCAGACGAGACCAGACCAGACCAGACCCAACCCAACCCCCGCCACAATCCGTTCCAAATAACCCATCGCTCGATACCACGTACGTGAACGTCGTCGGACGAACGAATAAAATCGGCCCTGAAACGCGCAAGTGTTTCTCTTCCCGTCGGGTTTTATTTACAATTGTACTCTTATATATGTGCCATTGACTGGCTGCTTCTGTTTCCAATTGATTGCCCTTTTTATTAATTTTCGGCCCGTATCCGAGTAAATTAAGCGAGCGACGAATTTACATCTTTAATTGTACGTCGTTTCGTATTAACGTTATCGTTCGTATTAAAAAGAGAAAAAAAAAAAAAACAGAAAGAAAGAAAGAAAGAAGGAGAAAAAAGATCGTTCGTTAAAAGTCAAACAAATGATTTTCTGTGTTCTTTCTTTTTTTTATTTTTTTTCTTCTTTTTTTATCGACAGAGAAACTAGAACGTTAGATAATTAAAACTATTCGTGGAGAGATCTTCTGTGCGTCTTTTTTTTTTCTTTTTTTTCGTTAGATTACGGACGAAATTATCGATTGACGTTCCTCGTTAGAGCGAACTTTTATCTCTTTCTCAAGTGGTTACTAAAAATTAATATTTATTTAATTTTAATGATAGAAATAGAGAAAGAGAGAGAATGAGAAAGAGAGAGAGAGAGTGAGAAAAAAAAGGAGACTGATTAATAGATTTACATCCTTAATCGTTCGTCGTTTCGTATTATCGTAGTCAATCGTAAAAAAAAAAAATTAATAATCGTCCCTTAAAAGTCAAACAACGATTTTTATCGATAGAGATTAAGAATATTAAATAATTAAGGATATTTATATTATATAAAAATATTCCATGCTATTTTTTTCATTTTTATTTTTTCATTAAAAAACGATGAAATAATAGATTGACATTTATCGATGGAGCGACTTTTTATCTCTTTCTCAAGTGGTTACAAAAAATTGCTGTTTATTTAGATATTTTATTTTAAAGATAGAAATAGAGAGAGAGTGAGAAAAAAAAAGGAGACTGATTAATAGATGTATATCCTTAATCGTACGTCGTTTCGTATTATCGTAGTCAATTGTAAAAAAAATAAAAAAATTAATAATCGTCTCTTAAAAGTCAAACAACGATTTTTATCGATAGAGATTAAGAATATTAAATAATTAAGGATATTTATATTATATAAAAATATTCCATGATATTTTTTTCATTTTTATTTTTTCATTAAAAAACGATGAAATAATAGATTGACATTTATCGATGGAGCGACTTTTTATCTCTTTCTCAAGTGGTTACAAAAAATTGCTGTTTATTTAGATATTTTATTTTAAAGATAGAAATAGAGAGAGAGTGAGAAAAAAAAAGGAGACTGATTAATAGATGTACATCCTTAATCGTACGTCGTTTCGTATTATCGTAGTCAATTGTAAAAAAAATAAAAAAATTAATAATCGTCTCTTAAAAGTCAAACAACGATTTTTATCGATAGAGATTAAGAATATTAAATAATTAAGGATATTTATATTATATAAAAATATTCCATGCTATTTTTTTCATTTTTATTTTTTCATTAAAAAACGATGAAATAATAGATTGACATTTATCGATGGAGCGACTTTTTATCTCTTTCTCAAGTGGTTACAAAAAATTGCTGTTTATTTAGATATTTTATTTTAAAGATAGAAATAGAGAGAGAGTGAGAAAAAAAAAGGAGACTGATTAATAGATGTACATCCTTAATCGTACGTCGTTTCGTATTATCGTAGTCAATCGTATAAAGAAAAATAATAATCATTCGTTAAAAGTCAAAAAATGATTTTTATCGATAGAAAATGAGAATGTTAAATAATTAAGGATATTTATATTAAAGAAAAATATTCCATGCTATTTTTTTCATTTTTATTTTTTCATTAAAAAACGATGAAATAATAGATTGACATTTATCGATGGAGCGACTTTTTATCTCTTTCTCAAGTGGTTACAAAAAATTGCTGTTTATTTAGATATTTTATTTTAAAGATAGAAATAGAGAGAGAGTGAGAAAAAAAAAGGAGACTGATTAATAGATGTACATCCTTAATCGTACGTCGTTTCGTATTATCGTAGTCAATTGTAAAAAAAATAAAAAAATTAATAATCGTCTCTTAAAAGTCAAACAACGATTTTTATCGATAGAGATTAAGAATATTAAATAATTAAGGATATTTATATTATATAAAAATATTCCATGCTATTTTTTTCATTTTTATTTTTTCATTAAAAAACGATGAAATAATAGATTGACATTTATCGATGGAGCGACTTTTTATCTCTTTCTCAAGTGGTTACAAAAAATTGCTGTTTATTTAGATATTTTATTTTAAAGATAGAGATAGAGATAGAAATAGAGTGTGCGTGTGTGTGTGTGTGAGAGAGAGTGAGAGAGAGAGAGAGAGAGAGAGAGAGAGAGAGAGAGAGAGAGAGAGAGAGAGAGAGAGAGAGGGAGACAGGAAGAAAGAAAAGAAAAAGAAAAATATAGAAAAAGACCGATTAATATATTCGATTTGATTTTTCTTTTTTTCTTCGCAGGTGCAACGAGAACCAGCCATATGTTGTATTAGAAGTCCCTGCGGTCATTCACGGCGATTAGACGAACCTGCGAGGAAGAGGAAGAGGAAGAGAGGGAGAAATAACGGTCGTTGAAGAGTACGATCACGTTCCTCCTTGTATTTCTCTCTCTCTCTCTCTCTCTCCCTTCCTCTTCTCTCTCTCTCTCTCTCTCTCTTTCCCTCTCCCTCTCCCTCTCTTGTTCGCCAACATGCGGAGTTTCCAACTGCAACGGGTCATAATGCTAATTCGAATGGAATCTTCACGAGCGATATGCCGTTAGGCAATGCAAATAGTATTGCGAGTTAAGTGAGAATATTTAAACGCGAATGGTGTTTGTATTGTCCGTTACTAGGAAACTGGATGATCCTAAACGTCAGAATATCGTTAGAACGTTAATTATTATTATTATTATTATTATTATTATTATTATTATATATATTATTATTATATATTATTATATATTGTTATTATTATTATTTTTTTCCGTAACTTTTTATCCGAGAACGTCTCTTTTATGTAAGTACTTACATGTATATAAATTCATACATACATACATACATACATACATACATATATGTATAAACGTAGATAGATATAGATAGATATATAGATTAGACGTCGTGTCATTTTCGTTGCCAAAGTAACTCGTACGTCGTTCATTCGCGTAGCCCAGAATCGTTTATCATTTTAGATTTTCTCGTCTTATTAATTTTACTGTATATAAGTTATTGGATACCACCCACTATGGTTGACGATTTTTATCGTTCCTCTACAAGTGGCCTTCGATCGATCTTATTAGCACGGTGAACGTTTACGATTCGATTTTTACTCTTAACCTCCTTTTTACGGTCCATTTTCCTCTGGTTTCCCCCCATTGGTTTGCCTCTTCGCCGAGATAGAAAAAAGAAATGAAAAGAAAGAAAGAAAAAAAAAAGAAGAAGAAGAAGGAAAAAGAAGTAGAAGAAGTAGAAGAAGAAGAAGAAGAAGAAGAAGAAATAAAGAAAAAGAACATTAAGCCGAGGCGGAGTTTCATATTTTTTATTTCTTTTTTATCTCTTCTTTTTTCTTTTCCATCGGCCACCTAGTTCTATCTCCTCGTGCACGCTCAACGTGTTTAAATAGTTCAGAAAACTAGAAACGTAGAATGCGACTTGTGTTAATGTCAGTTCATCCTGTAGATATGTATAATGTATTATGTATAACGTATAACGTATAACGTATAATGTATAACGTATAATGTATAATGTAAATTTATAATTTATGTAAATTTCCCCCTTCCCTCCTCCTCCCCATCCTTGTAATACACGCATTTGTAATAAATTAATAGACACACATATATATATACACATATATATCACAGGTGTGTATGACTATACTTAAGTATATACGTTTTTTTTTCTTTTTTTTTCATTATCAGTTCGAATAGATATATTTGGGTGTCTCCTAAATTTCTTCCGAGCCACGCTATGAATGCGCATGAAAGAAAAGTAAGAAACTTATGGGAAACCCTAATATATTTATATGTATATATATACGCTTTACAAACCGTGTAAAATTATGTTACTAGAGTGTTACTATCGTAACCATTAAATTTGGGGTAATCGACGAATTAAAATATTTCTTTTTTCTTTTCTTTCGAATCGAGGATAATTAATCGGGCATAACGTTCGTCGTTGATTACATCATTGAGTGGCAAGGTCACCCGTCATCATAGAATATTTTCCTACCGGTGGCCTTGGTCCGATCAAAGAATGTCTTTTGAACGCGATCAAATCAGCGTGGGTGTTTTAATTACGGGATGACGAATCTCATGTAAGGAGAATTCTTGCGCCTCTGTCATATCAATCGGTCAATGCCAATCCGACAGTGAGAGATGCATAGTCTATCGGATTATTCGGAGGTCGTGGAGGGGCAGAGGAGGAGGAGGAGGAGGAGGAGAGGGGGGAAGTAGGGGACGAAGGTGCGTATTAATGAGAAAATGCGCGCTTAAGACAATGGGATCTATAAATGAAACGGCGGAGGGGAAGGCTGGGTCTGTAGATTGTGTCGGATATGAGCGTAGTTATCTCGGGAGAGTGTGTTTGAAAGAAAAAAAGGAAAAAAAATAAAAATAAAAAATAAATAAATAAATAAATTAAATAAAAGGTTCGTAGTAATCCCAAATAAAATATAATAAATTGACGTAGGCGAAGGAATTTTCATTGGATGATATTGTTAAGGGAGATGTATTACGTAAAAAAAAAAAAAATAAATAAAAAAATCCGTTCGTATCATTCTTCTTGATGTTTCTGTAAATATTAGGGTGTAATCAAAAGAAAGTAGGGTTCTTTGAGAAAGAGAGAGAGAGAGAGAGATTACATGATTGTGGCAAAGTAAAAGCCTAAAGGTTAGATCATAGGGTAGTCAGCAAATACCTAGGGTGGTTCGTGTAGATACACACACACACACACACACACACACACACACACATATACACCCATTGTCCCTGACATCCTTCGAGATGGGTCCGTGAGCATCTGAGTGGAACAATTACAACTCGTTTTCAGGCCATTTACAAATGATTTATCTGGACTCTTACGAGGACCTTTCGAGACATTAGCACGCAGTACACATAACGACCCCGTAACACCTAACACGTTCAACCCCCTACTCTCAATCATTCTCCTCTTCTTCTTCTTCTTCTTCTTCTTCCTCCTCTTTCCACCCTCACGAACACTTTCATATACCCTAACTTTTCATCCTCCCCTCCTTTCTTATATCTTTTCTCTTTCTTTCTTTCTTAGTAAATATAGCATTCAACGACGTGACCGTATTACACACTTTCCACATTAAATATCCTCTTCAAGGATTCGTCATGACGTTATCTGGTAAAACCAAAGCAAACTATAATATTTTATTACCTTTTTAGTCCTTGAGGTAAAAGATGATAGAGAGGAATGGAGGGGTGGGACGCAGGGGAGTTCGAGAAGTCGAACGTTTCGTTACCGATTTTGTTAAAAAGCGATTGCGTTCTATCCCCTCCCCCTCCCACCACCCTCCGCCCTTGCGAGCGTGAACGAGGAAATGGAGTGTGAGGTTGGGTGTTGGGGGTTGAGCTTGAAGAGAGGGTGAGGTAGGGCAAGGGGTGACGGAGGGGAGGGATTAACGATTCGGACGATCGTAAATCACTTTTAGAGAGCGCCAGAGAGGACTCCACCCACCCCACCCTCCTCCCCCTTGTGACCACTTTCGAATCCGTTTAGTAGTCCTTCGTATTCGTTTGATTTATGAAAAAAAAAAAAAAGAAAGAAAGAATATAAATAAACAAATAAAAACGAGAGAAAGGACACGAAAAAAAAAGAAACGTTTTGTCGTAATACTTGTTAGTGTCTATTTACAAAAAAAAAAAAAGAAAAAGAAAAAGAAAAATACGTGAATAAACGTAAGGACGATCAATTGGTAACGAATGAGAAGTATGATTAAAGGATATGTATATAAAGGGTGTCGAAAAGGTACGGGGCCAAAATTATACTTGTACTATGTATTACCAAGGTCAAATAAATGGAATGAGTTCGTATGATGAAGTTAAGTCGAAAAATGCTTTATTTAAAAGATATTATGCTTTTAAAGATATTTATGATTTTTTATATTATTATAGAAATAAAACTATAATAATTTATATTAATATTAATATCAATATTAATTAATTTATATATTTCTCTATTTGTTTTCTTATTTATTTTTATTAATATTAATTTATTATTATTTTTTTAATATTATTTTAATATTACATTCGTCGAATAAGTGATCGCCGAACTCTTCCTTACTTTCTTTCTGTTATTTTTTTTTCTTCCGGATTTTTATTCACGGGTTCACGCGAATAGAGTTGGTTAATAAAAATACGATAGAAACGGATGATGAATTTTGGGAATGTAATCGAAATGCATATACTATTGCATTTCCAATACTGTTTGAACATTGGTAAGAGTTCTGCCATTATTGATTCGAGTAATGGAGAAGCCTGCATTTTTGCAGAGGGAGAGAGAGAGAGAGAGAGAGAGAGAGAGAGAGAGAGAGAGAGAGAGAGAGAGAGAGAGAGAGAGAGAGAGAGAGGTAGAGTAATTTCCAAACATATCTTATAACTTCAACGATTAATCATAAATATCCTTCGAAAAGCGTAAATCCTTTTCAATAAATCATTTTCAAAGCTATGCTCGTATGAAAATTTTGGTCATACATTTGAACTCAATAATACGTAGTATAAGTTCGATACCATACCGTTTGAACACATGGAGTGTAATGTTTACAAAGTGGGTGGAGTGGGTGGGGTTGGGATCGATGGGAACGTTTCGTTTTCGGGGAAGATGGGAACGTTTGAAACGTTAAATACAATGAACGTTATAAAATAAAAAAAAAAAAAAAAAATAAAAAAAACAACCGTAGAGTAGAAATAAAAACCTGAGGTTTTCTAACATAAATGAGTTGTTAGTATTTAACTAACGGTAAGTTTTGTAACCGCGTAGAGTATGTACGTATCTATGTATGCACGTAGGTAGGTAAGAACGGTCCCGTTAAATGCACGAAGGCATAGTTACGGTAAGGATCAAGCGTGTGTTATCGACATACACACACGTACACAGACACAGAAATACAGGGAGAGAGAGAGAGAGAGAGAGAGAGAGAGAGAGAGAGAGAGAGAGAGAGAGAGAGAGACGAAAAGGACGGAAGGCGGAGTGTTGTCGACTACAAACGGCTTTCCCAACCGCGCATCTCGACAGGATCGATCGAGCCAGAGATAGGTATAATTCGGCAGCCGATGCTGCGGCACAACAACGATTACCTGCTCGCACATACTAAAAGGATGAGGGTGAGAGTGAGGGTGAGGGTTAGGAGATAAGAGTGACGGAAATGGCGGCGAGAGGAAAGGGGTGGAATGGAGGGGAAGGTTTGAGAGGCAACGGGATGGCGATGGGAACGTCGAGTTAGATGGAGTAATGACGGAGGAGACAGAGATAATATATTTTGAAGGAAATGAAATTTGTAGTGTGCCGATCATTTAGAAAGGAATCGAATTATGTGGCCGTTGATAGGATACTAGATGAGATGTCGACGATTAAAAATTTAACCTTCGGTTTAGCTACCGTATCACTGTTACTACAACAACCAGACTGCTGTTACTGATACTTACCTATTACTAACGTTAATGCCGATATTAATACGAGGGTGCTCAACTGGATCTCGATTAAAAAGCTACGAGGTCTTTCTTTATTGCTACGAGATTTTTTAATACTACGAGGAGGAGGAGGAGGAGGCAATCATGGGGAAAAGTGATTGAAGTGAGAAAGAGGTAAGGGGAGAGGATGACAGGAGAATCTCGAAGATGCCCGAGGGAAGCAGGAGCAGGATCCCGTCATGGATTAAGTGGCTAATATTTCACTGGAGTATTCGAATAACGGCATCGAAGGACCGCATATTCAGTTTCACCGGTTACTACTAAGCCAGGAGTCCTTCCGTTTTAAGCGACACCGACAAGGCCAGAACCTTCGATTTTATCCTGTAAATTCTCTCCCGTCCTTGGAATAAAACGGGGTATTTCGCATTATCCTAGTATTATTTTCTATTTGTTTCGCATTCCGATCGAACGGTTGTTCTTTTACATTTTCTCTCTTCCTACTCCTCCTCCTTTTCTTCTTCTTCTTCTTCTTCTTCTTCTACTTCCTTTTTTTTTGTCGTTTTTCGTTTGTAGATGCACTTGGAGCTCGAGGGATACGTGTGTTTTATTTTCGTTTTTTTTTTATCGTTGTTGTAGATAAATAAATAAAAAGGGTTTTCGCAAAAGTGAATAATGTGCATATGTTTACGAAATATTTCTAAATCTCTGCGTAACTGCACGCGCATGTTTCAATAATCCTAAAGTGTGTGTATATGTATATGTGTGTGTATATATATATATATATATATATATATATATATATATATAGTATATATTTAGAATATCTCTCACGGGCTTCTATATATCAGCAGATTCCAGAGATGTCGACGAGATGGTTTAGTGGCTCGCAACATTCGTAAGGAATTTCAGGAATATACGTATATATAGGTATATATATATATATATATATATATATATATATATATATATATATACATATATAAAATGGAAAAACGTTATGTAAATATTATACATTGCGAAAACAAAAGGATTTCCCTCTTATCCCGTTCCATAAACCCCGATAATAATAATAATGGTTAATAATTGAAATTTTGCCTTCTTTGAAAAAAAAAAAAAAAAGAAAAATGAATCGATACGTTGAGACGGCACGGTATGAATTTTATTAATAAGCGAGAAGAAAAGAGAAGAGAAAGAAAAAGAAAAAAGGATGGAAAAACAAATAGACGAATCAACATAGTCTCGTCTCGAGTTGAAATTTTTCGAATTCCATTAAAAGTATGCGATAGAAATCGCGCGGCTGTTATTTCAATGGTATTTCATTCTGGGCCGGTGAAAGCGATATTTCGTTCGTATAAATCTGGAAAATGTGCTGGCCGAACGATAGTTATAGAGTCGATAACTCCGAACGTTTTATTGTTACAATAGAAGGAACGAAAATCGGCGATGGTATCGGTGTATCAGTGAGGGAGAGACACAGAGAGAAAGAGAAAGAAAAAGAGAGAGAGAGAGAGAGAGAGAGAAACACACACAAACAAACATAAATGTATACACGCACACACACACACGCACATACTGACAAACGTAGGACCCTGATAACCTACGGTTTACGAGCTTTAGCTTCAAGAGGAATGCTACTACTACGGTTTTATCGCCAGCCGACAAACGAGCTGCCGTTCCTGGTGGTCTTCTTGTTCAACGACGAAATTAAAGTAGTCTCTCTGTCGTTCCCCGAATTTCCCTATTCGGGAACGTTTCTACGTGCAAATGCAAACAAACGGAGACACGTCGTCGGTCGGCTCTTTCCGACAAATATATTATATGCTTACGCGTAGACCTATCACAAAGTATCAAAACTATATCGTAAGACAGATTTCTCGATGGACGAAACTTCGTGTCGAAAACGAACGAGATGGAAATAGTATTAGGAGGATCTCCTTCGTTTCTTTCGTTTTTAACTTTTTTCTTTTTTTTTTTTTTCGTTATCTTTCGTTCATTCATTTATTTGTTTATTTCTTTTCTACGTTTCGTCATCGATTAAACCCATCTATTGCGCGGTACGATTTTTCGTGCTATAAAGGCGATTAACTTGGACGGCGCAGAAATACGTTATTTACGAGAGAAAGATTCTTGGCAAATCTCTATCCTATCCTATCCTATCTGACAAAGGTAAAAATAAATAAAAAAAAAAAAAAAGAAAAAAAACAAAGGAAAGGAAAAAAAAAGGACAAGGATTTTCAGCGTTCGATTGTTCGTAGGGACGGGCGGGGGGAAGGGGTGTGGAAGGAGTTAGGCGAAGTTAACGAATTCGATCGTATCGGATTAAGACCTCGAAGCTTTTCGTTCATCGTAATACGAATGTTGTTTGGTAGATAGTTACTTCGGGGCCTGTTGATAAATCCGTTTAACATTATTCCGATGATCTTTGAGAATTTAGGCGAATAAGGGTAAATAAATAATATACGATAATAATAAATAATAATAAGTAATTATAAATAAATCATATTAATTATAAATAATTCTAGTGTATTAAATTTATAATATATATATATATATATATATATATATATATATATATATATATTTTTATGTATATTTTTATATACACATATTTATTATTTTTGTATACATATTTTTATTATTATTATTATTATTATTATTATTATTATTATTATTAGTAGTAGTAGTAGTAGTAGTAGTAGTATTATTATAATTATTATTATTATAAAGACAATTTTTTTCAGAATGACAGATTCGAAAGTTTTTTTTTTCGTCATTAAAAAAAAAAGAAAAAAAAACAAGAAAAAAAATAAATAAATAAAAGAAATGAAATAGCAACGTCGTCGTTAATCGATTGTACGACAAAGAAACGATAATTGCTTGTATCAGAATAATTCGCATATTCGATTTGTATGGAAATATCCAATGGCAGTAAGTATTTATTATTAGAGGATCCTAACGATTCCATTCTATTCCAATTCTATTATATTCACCTCGACCTTTGCAATAGATTTCCTTATATATATATGTGTGTGTGTGTGTGTGAAAAAAACGAATGATAAGTTCAAAGAAAAGATCTCTCCCGAAAAGTAGGATCCCCGAACGACCTTGATCTCTCAACCGACCTTAACCGACCCGATTGCGAATATTAGAGACACGAGAGAGAGAGAGAGAGAGGAAGAGAGAGAGAGTGAGAAAGAGTGAGAGAAAAGGAGTATTCTACAATTCGTTTCGTGCGATTAAAAAGAAAAGAAAAAAAATATCGGGCGATTAGTTTTCGAAAGAAATATGCGGAGTTGGGGCAACTCTTAATCGAAGTGCACGGATAAAACACGACGGGACGGATGCGAAATAAAAATTACTCTTTGAGAAATTCTTTCTCAAAAAAATAAAAAGAAAAAAAACCGAAACTTCGTTCCATCTATCTTACAATTTCTTTCTTTATTCCATTCGTTACTTTTTTCTTTTTCCTCTCTCTCTCTCTCTCTCTCTCTCTCTCTTTCTCTCTTTCTCTCTCTCTTCCTTTTCCTTCCACGAAAGTTTAGCTACGAACAATTAATTCGCGCATTCTCCGAAACGGATAAAGCTCATGAATTTTAAGACTTTCGACGGAGATAAAGATTGAGTGAGATAGTAGATAGATAGATAGAGAGAGAGAGAGAGAGAGAGAGAGAGAGAGAGAGAGAGAGAGAGAGAGAGAGAGGAAGAGAGAGATAGAGAAAAATTCGTGACCAGTTTGTATCGTTCAATTTCTCTCAGTCTTTCTTTCGTTTCCCAGCTGACGAAAAATGCAATTAGATTTCATCGAATTTATTTCTTACTTTAATATTTTTCCTTCCCATCTTTTTTACTCTCCATCTTTTTCCTTTTTTCCTACTTCTTTCTTTTTTTTTTTTTTTTATTAATCACTAACTAGTGATGATCCAATTAAACGTAACGATGTACTTCCACGATAAAAGCAAAATTAAGGGGTAGCAAGGGTGGGTTGGTGGGTGGTTGGTTGGAGGGGGTACGAACGGGTGAAGCCAAACGACGGATTTTCTATAACTTGTAATTTCTTTTTTCATCCTCTTCCTCTTCTTCTTATTCTTCTTCTTCTTCTTCTTCTTCGTTCTCGCTTGTAGAAAAAGAAAGCAAAAAAGAAAAACGATCTCGAATATTTCCTAATTACGAGTATGGGATGATTAACTCCTGCGACGTTAAAGAAAAAGAAGTAGAAGAAGATGAAGAAAGAAAAAGAGAAAAAGAAATCGTGTCGTAAATCAAATAAGTGATCGTTTTCTCTCTCTCTCTCTCTCTCTCTCTCTCTCTCACACACTCCCTCTCTCTCTCTCTGTCGAAAAAGAAAAAAAAAAGAATAGAAAATAAAACATACACCTATCTGACGTGTGATTATAATATTTAATAGAAGTGAAAAATGTCGGAGGTATTGAAGAATCGTTCGGATTGGATCGATTTGTAAGCGAGAAAGGAGGCGTCACCGAACAAAGGAGTTTTCTATCACGAATATTCTCTGTAAATCGACAAAAGGAATTGGCGGGGGGAGGAAGGTGAGAGAAAGAGAGAGAGAGAGAGAGAGAGAGAGAGGATGAGGGTTGGCTGGTGAGATTGGGAGTAGAGGCTGTAAACGTCACGCGTTCGGTTGGATGAAAAGTCGTTGATAGAAACTTTTTAGGAGTTCATTTTATCCTCTCTCACCCTCCCCCCTCTCTCTCTCTCTATGTGTATTTTAAAAGGGAACTCTCCCGTCGGTGATAAGATATTCGTGAAAATGAAAAGGATAAGAAAACGAAGGATGCGGGTAGTTGTAGTTACTCACTTACTTACGAACTAGAACCTAACGTAAAAAGAGATTTATGATCGATGAATCGACCCTTCCCCCCCCTCCACCCTCCTTGGACGAGCTATCGTGGATCGTGGTATTACTCCTTCGGGATACGCCATTTTGTGGTACAAACCTTGAACTGTCAAACAAAAAGGGGCCTTGCGCTTTGATGGTAATCGATAAAGTTTGTCCGGCAATCTGGCCCAAGCGTTTTCATATCCGTTGCTTTATCCGGAACTACTAAAATGGTTTCCCCGTCCTACCAACCCCCACCACCACCACCCCACACCCCTTACCTCACTCCTTCTATCTCTTCTATCACTCGCTCTCTCTCTCTCTCTCTCTCTCTCTCTCTCTCTACTTCTCTATCCCTTTTTCCCGAGTTAGAAGTAGTTTAGGTGGTAACAACGTGAAATGTGGTAATGAAATCTAGCATCGTACGTGCTCGAATAGGAGATGAGTGATACATAGATTATGTTCGTAAGCATGTTCTCTCTCTCTCTCTCTCTCAAGAGTCGAAAACTTTAGCACAGCTTTTCTCTTAGGAAATTTCATCCAACCAGATCTCCGTATTACTCGCGACGCCGTTATAAACGTATACAACGGGTATTATGATCGTCAAATCGAATCCGAAAGATTCTTTATATTTTTTTTTTCAGTCTAACGAACGATACGAAATAATTTATTCGTATACAAGGGATATAATTATAATGTCGTTCGATGTTTAAATATTGAGAAAGTGATAGACGGATGGATAAATGTAGATGGATAGACGTTTTATACAAAATGTTCTTCGATATACGATTTATCGAGAAAAGGAGAATTAATTTGTAAAAGATGTAAACAAAAAGAAAAAAAGAAAGAAAGAAGAAGAAAAAAGGAATCATTAGAATAGAAAAAACGACGCCCGTTAGTTCGGACGAACTCGAACGTCTTTTCGATTCGTGGGCGGCGGTGAGGTGGGGTAGGGAGGAGGGGGTGGGCGACGGGTGGTTGCAGAGCAGTGAGGGTATATTTTATTTCCTCTTAATTAAAAGCATTTAAAATCGGGAGGGGGGAAAAAAAGAGCAATTTATAGGACGCGGAAATTCGCTTAGGAAATTGAATTTGGCTCGCACGGACCACCGTACGTCGTAACGAACAACGGCAACGCTATGCTTTTCGATTTGTGTTGTATCGATTATCTCTCCACTGGCAGCTCTCTCTCTTTCTCTCTCTCTCTCACTCTCTCTCCGTTTCTGTCTCTTTCAGCACACATCGGGAGTGTGCGCGAGCGTTTTCGAAACGCGATAACCTTGTTACTTTACTCGATCGATCGATCGGTGACACGTTTCTCTCTGGCGACCTTGGTACATCTTGTTCGATAATCGCACGGCCATCACCGCGGTAGATAATCGTCCGTGAAAAGGACGAAACGCGAGAGATTAATCGTGAGATTAATAGAATCATCCATTGGTCTCTATCTATCCCTGAGAAAAGTAGAAGATACCGACGATATATATATACACACACACACACACAAATATATATATATATATATATATATATATATATATATATATATATATATATAGTCAAATGAAATGCGTCCATGGAATTGACGCCTCCTATCCGTTGGTTAAACCACGTTGATTCTCGATCGACTCTATCCCTGTTTCTCTCTCTCTCTCTCTCTCTCTCTTGCTGTCTATTCATCTATATATCTCTATCTATCTATCTATATAACTATATCTATCTCTATCTATCTCAATCTCAATCTCTATCTCTTTCTATCTCTCACTCTCAGCTTCCTTCTATTAATCGCTTACTCTTATGCTAGAGAAGAGGGTTAAAGCGGATCGCAAATATCCACCAACCGGATTTGAAAGGGAGAGAGGGAGAGAGAGAGAGAGAGAGAGAGAGAGAGAGAGAGAGAGAGAGAGAAAACGTCAATAAGAGGAACGATTAGTATAAGAAAATGATCGGTTCGAGGTTGGGATCGAAGGACAGGCCAATTGAAATGATCAATGATAACAAGAGACTTTTTTATTTCTATCTTTCGTTCTGTCTCTCTCTCTTTCTCTCTCTCTCGAAAAGTAATAGAGAGAGAAAAATTATTTGGAGGAGACAATATCAGTTAAAAAAAATTTTCCTAGGGATATATATACATATCCCTAGTATATCGCATAATATATTATCCTACATATATATATATATCCCTAGGAAAAATTTTTTAAACTAATATTCTCTTCTATAAATAATTTTTATGTATAAATATTTAATAATTCATATATATGTATAATATTGTAATAATTGTTATATACAAAAATTTTTTTAACTGATATTGTCTCCTATAAATAATTTTTATGTATAAATATTTAATAATTCATATATATATATATATATATATATATATATATAATATTATAATAATTGTTATATTCAAAAATTTGTTTAACTGATATTGTCTCCTATAAAAAATTTATATATATATATATATATTCCTAGGAAAAATTTGGTTTAATTGATATTATCTCCTGTAAATAATTTCTCTTTCTCTCTCTCTCTCTCTCTCTTTTACTTTTCATTGTCTTTTCATTTCTTTCCTTTTTTTTTTCTTTTATTTTCACTTGGGTAACAAAACTCTTATTGGTTTAAAATACGTATGATGTCCTCGATTTGGTGTCATACCTATTTCCTTGCATATTATTAACCCTAACTTCCATATATTTATAGATTTCTAACAAACGTTGTGACCGCAGACGTTTAACAGAAACTTTTTTCCTCGGTCATGGCGTAACAGACGTGCCACATCGACACGGTAAATAGAGTGTACCAGTACATACATCGAAGCCGTAACGTAATGTATGGCCGTCCGCCCGTTCTGCTATCCAACGAACGAACGTACGAACGAACGAACGAAGAGGAAGTAGCAACGAAATGGAGTAGGTACACGTTTGAAATTAAAAATAGACGGAAACTGTGCCTGCTAAAAGTAGGTGGATAGGTGATACATACAATATATAGAAAGGTGAGTCGGCTAAGGAAAAGGCCAGATTAATCGCCCTGTTAAAATAAAACACGTGACTCCTTCGAAATTTATGTCTATGTACGTTCGTGGATTAGAACGTTGGATTGTTATATATATATATGAATTGTGTTTTGTTAAAATCGGTACGAAATATTCGACATAGAAATGGACATTTTTCATATGTTTATGAAAAATTTTCGAATAAAAGTTATCACCGATCGTTTCAAAAACTTTTGTCGAAACTTTTACGAATATAAATATACGTACATAAGATTACGAGTAAGTACCGGTGTCATCTTAAGGAGTAACATAGTAGAAAATAAATAACTGAATGGAAAGAAAAAACGTAGTATCAAATTCGAAATAGTTAATTGGAATGATTTGTATTTTTGTTTTGTTCTTCTTTATTAGGTGAGTCGGAGACGAGGAAAGATGGGGGTGGTTTTTTTTTCGAACGCATTCGTCGCACGCGTGATCTTACGTGAAGTTTTTTGAAAAAATTGACTGGAAATTCGACGGGAATTTTTTTGATATAGCGACGATCATGGACAGTGCTATCGAATGTACTAATAGTAATAGTAGTGGTAGTAGTAATAGTAATAATTATAGTAGTGGTAATAGTAGTAAGAATAATTAATAGTAGTAATTATATTAGTAATAATATAAAAATAGTAGTAGTAATTGTAGTAGCGATAATAGGTAATAATAATAATAATAATAGCAGTAGTAATAGTAGTAATGATAATAGTAATAATAATAATAATAGAAGTAATAGTAACAGTGATAATATTAATAATAATAATAATAGTACTAATAGTATTAGTGATAATAGTAATAATAATAATAGTAGTAGTAATAATATAATAATAAAAATAGTAGTAGTAATAATATAATAATAGTAATAATAGTAATAATAGTAATAATACTAATAATAATATAATATATATAATAATAAAAATAATAATAATAATATATATATATACAATAATAAAAATAATAGTAGTAATAATGGTATTAATATTGATATTACAAAATAATAGTAATAATAATAATAATACTAGTGGTAACGGTAGATACAAAATGTGAAGGACGCAAAGTAAATCAAAGTAAATAGAATCGTTCTATTTTTTTTTTTTTTTAATCGAGCAGAGTGGGAGAGATTCTCCTACTCTTTGCTCAGACGAATCCATAGATATATGTATATAGATCATGGAAAAACATGCGCACACATTCAAACGCACGCACGCATGTACATATCTATATAGTTATCTATCTATCCACATATAAATATATATGTGTGTGTGTGTTTTACTATATATATATTTATATATATATATATAATATATATATATATATATATATATATATATATATATATATATATATATATATATACTTAGGTATATTCGAAAAGCGTTGACGTGTGCATGTGTACGAATCTTCGTTTGTTTCGTCAGGTTGGGGGGCCGACTATGTGCTCGCTATGAGAGTGTAAGTACATCGCATGCGGCTTGCATGTGCCGCCTCTCGATAGAACGCTTGCGCAGTGTTAGAGTTTCGGCAGACAGCTCGCCGCTACGGGTGCATCTCGCGGCAGTTCGCGGTTGCCTTCTAAAGCAAGCTCATTAGTCGCTCAGCAAGCATCACCGGCACCGCGGCAAGATCTTTTTTCTAACCCTTCCTCTCTCTAACTCGTACAAACGTTCGCCGATCGTAAAGATCTTCTTTTTAAGGAGTCTGATCGAACAGTCCCTTTTCCCCATTGCTGTCACTTTCTCTCTCTCTCTCTCTCTCTCTCTCTTTTATCTTTCACTTTCCTCTTTATCGAAACATCGATATACTTTCCATACCCAACTCTTTCGGACGGAGAAGCAACTCCTTCTATTTCTCTCTGAACCTTTTTTTTCCTTTCCCCCCTTCCCACTCTTTTAACCGAACAAACGCAAATTTATTTCGATGGTTGTAAAAGTACGTGGATGATGGGTCACGGTAACGAAGGTCACTACGAATGATCCCGATCGGACTGGCGTGCACGTGCGTGCGAGGTAACCAACGAGTAACGGGGGGGAGGGGGAGCGCGTCGAACTCGTACGCGCCGCGTTACGATCAAAGGAAAAGAAAAGCGTACGGAGGAGACCCGGGAGAACTCGAAACGCTTAGTCGAATGTCACGGACTAGGTCGATCTAAGTAAGTGTCGTGGACACTAATAATAGAGATCGGAAGAGTTCGCTCGTAGATCGGGAAAAAGATGTATGTCGATCGCGTACTGCCGTGAATATTCTTATCGAGAGCGAGAGGACCGAGCCATTTGTTCGAATATAAGATCGTCCGTTAAAAGAGAGAGAGAGATAGACAGAGAGAGAGAGAGAGAGAGAGAGAGAGAGAGAGGGGTCAAATTATAGAGGATACGGGAGACGGATCGTACGGATAGAAGGATCGATTGTTTTTGATTGATCGAAGGAGTGAAAAGAGCGAGCGAAGAGGAGGAAGAAGAAGAAAAAGAGAAAGAAAAAAGAAGAAGGAGGAGGAGGAGGAGGAGGAGGAGGAGGAGGTTGAAGTTGTAAAGCTCTCTCGTAGTAAAAAAGAAAAAAAAAAAAAAGAAGAAGAAGAAAAAAAAGAGTAAAACGTGCTTTCGAGCGAGGTCTGTGTGGGCGTCGAGGTGAACGTAGGTCATCGACACGACGTCGATGAGGAAGATCTGAGAAATAATTTCAAGAGGACATTGTTATCGAATTAAAAAAAAAAAAAAAAAAAATAAAGTATATAG
>OU427007.1:2132018-2207018 GCA_911387935.1 Dolichovespula saxonica
CGTCCGAAAGCTCTCGTGCTCACGGAAAACGAATTCAAAGTTAAGAAACTTCAATAAAAGCAAAACCTATTTCTTCTACGATCTTACGTCCGCAGCACGAATGTTTTTTCTCTTAATATACCGTTAAACCGTCGTCGTCGTTGTTGTCGTCGTCGTAAAAGTATTAAAAAAAAAAAGAAAAGAAAATAAATAAATAAAAAAAAGAGCGTTAAAGAAAAGAAAAGAAAAGAAAAGAAAAGAAAGATCGAACGTATCGGGGCACGTTGAATAATCGTGAAAATAAATAAACGCGATGTGTGATAACTTTCGTCCGTTAAAAAAAAAAAGAAAAAATCGTGAAAATAAATAAACACGATGCGTAATAACTTTTTTAATCTCCGTAACCTCGATCCAAATCGAGATCGAGGAAGAAAGAAAGAAAGAAAAAAAAAAAGAAAGAAAAGAAAAGGAGTGACCTCCTCCCAAATTTGCGAATAAAAGAATTATTGGAGGATAATATTTTTTGCATTTCTTTTTTTTTCAAATTTTTCAAATAATACGGAATAGATCCGGATCGTACCATTAAATCCGGAAAATTTATCAAATGCGTGCACGCGCTCGCGCTTGCTTGCACGGATGCACGAATATGCAACGATATACGCAGTAAAATATTTTTCGAGCTCGTTCGTGTATATATATATATATATATATATATATATATATATATATATATATATATATTCTTTTTTTCGATAATACTGCATTTTTTTGCGTAACTGTATAAACACACTTTTCGTTGGCCGTCTGATTAATCGATTAACAACAGGGTGATCATTGCGAAAGAAAAACATTCGATAATACATAACGCGTATTTATTCACTGATTCATTCGCCCGGTCGCGTAACAACGGAACGATAAAATTAAAAAAAAAAAAAAAGAAAAAAAAAAAGAAAAATAAAGGGAGAGAGAAGGAACAAGAAGAGGAAGAAGATAAGATAAGAAAAAAAAAAAAACAACGTCGTAAGTTGTCGTGGCCGATGTCAACCGACGTTACGTACGTACGTACGTAAGTACGTTGTACGTACAACGTACGTTTTACGGTCAAAGTGACAGTTTAATAGTTAAGAGCAACGAAAGAAGCGTGACACCGTTTGTCACGGGCCCTTCAGCCTCAGCCTCATAGTCACCTCGTCCATCGTGCAAAATCGATAGTAGGCGTGTTGCACTTTCATTTATTTGAACCTCCGTTGTTGCAACAAAGGCAAAATTCTACGTGGAGAAGGAGGAGGATTTGATCGTTTGAGAAATTTCGTCGGACGATCTAGTATGCGAATTGCGACCGATCAGAGAACGAGATCGTTACGTTGTTTCGTTCTTCTCGTTGATTTCTTTCTTTTCATCTTCTTTTTTTTCTTCTTTTTTTTTTTTTTATTCTCCGTACGAGAGAATAATTAAGACAACTCGAGATGAGAACTTATAGAGAGAATAGAACCAATTTGGATGGAAGAAATGATTCCTCGTCGTTCAATCGACCAACGAAAATTCAGATTTAAAATCTCTACGCACGTACGCACGCATCATTTTATATAGTTCATATATATATATATATATATATATATATATATATATATATATATATATATATATATGCTTATATAAACGTACGTGCGTGTATACGTAAATATAGGCCGTAGAAACGTATACACATCTATATTGGATGGAATGTACCCGGTTCCTACCTATCTAAGCGACTAAAGCTTTGCTTCTCGTACGCTTTGAAATGGAAATTGGCAGGGATCTCGAGATTCTGGACTAACAACAAGGCAAATCGAATTATGTACCTGCTCGTTTCATAGTAAGATCATCCGTCTTCCAACGATACCTCCGTTCATTTCGACCGTGATCCGTTTCGTTCACGCACGATTCCAAATTATCTTACTTCGTCTTTTCTTTTTTCTTCCCTCAAACTCTCACAGTTTATCCTCTCTCTCTCTCTCTCTCTCTCTCTCTCTCTCTTCTCTCCCCGGTATTTTAACCACGAAGAAAATTCGAACGACGCTTACAAATAAATAAAAATTTCATTTCGATTTATCGGCCTTCAACGCGCATCTTTATTCTCGATGTTATCCTCCCCCCTCCCAGCCCCGGTATAATAATTGTTCGACTTACGAATCGAAACGATTTATAAACGATCATAGGACCCAACGATTATGCGATATCGCGACTTTTCGTTTGAATCTTTTCGTTCGATGAGATTTCGTCGCGGATAAAGAAATCTTTGATTTTTCTCGAATACTTCGCTCTTTCTTTTTCTCCTTTTTATTTTTATTTTTTTTTTTTTTAAGTATTCGAACTAATAACTCATCGGCCAGACAATTTTCGCCTCGCCTCGTTAATTCTCGGAATTGGTCGGGCTCGTTCGAACGAATTCCCCCACCACCTCTCCTCCGACTCCTCTACATTTCTCAAAAGAAAAAAAAAAAAGAAAAAGAAATGAAAAAAAACCATACATCATATTAATTACAGAGAACACCTTTTTAATCGACTTTGACTCTAGTGACCTTAATCCTTTTCCGTTCCTACTTCGGAATGGCCTCGACATCGCATTTTCTTCTAGGCGGCCCAACATCGATTTGGCCTCGTCCCTCGCGTTTCTTCCTTCAGTACGAGAATTTTTCTTTCCTTCTTTCTTTTCTTTCTTTCATTCTTTCTTTCCTTCCTTCCTTCCTTCCTTCCTTCCTTCCTTCCTTACTCCCTTTGCTCCTTTTCTCTTTCTCCTTATTTCCTTTGAATTTACAATTTTCTTTAAACGTAAAAGGTACTCTCTAGTACGGTCTCGAAGGAACTCGACGAACACGCAGATAAGTAAGTAGTACTTATCTACTACGTGTCCGTAAGAATCAAAAAAGAAAGGAAGAAAAAAGAAAAAAAAAAAAAAGACGGGGTGGTGGGATAAACCTCATTCTCGAGTTCCTTCCTTTTTGATATCCAACGATTGTTCCTTCATCGTCTATTCAAAACTTCACGAAGCCATTCGGATTATTAATCGTCGACGAACCTTCCGCATTTTAACCCCTCTTGTAAGCGCAACACCTTCAAATAATTTCAATTCTAGCGCTTTGTACAGAATGAAGAATTTCGACAAAGTGAATGAAAAGAACACCGCGTATCGTTCGAACCCTCGAATGTAAACAATAAGTCGGTAGATTCGAAGGCGCATTTTTGATTCTGTCGTTATGAAAAAAAAAAAAAAAAATTCCACGAATTGTGCAACGTGCAAATCGTTTTAATTGAGCTCAAAGTTGAGTCCGTGGTGTCCAACACCTCGCAAGCACAATTAGGGTTAAAGCTAAACGATCTTTATTAGTGTTAACTCGATCGATCGTGATATTGTTCATGATATATCCTTCCTATTACTGTCACAATAAATAATTTCTATATATATTTAAACTTTGAATCATGAACGATCATTCATCCATTGGTGATAGTGAAAGCAACGAAAAATAATTACGATGGTCCTATTGTTATTACTAATCAATTGATTTCCTTCGATTAAATTCTACGTTGATCGAAAAAGATCGAAGATGGTTATGGGAAATATATTCGAGGCGATCGATGATAAATAAAAGAATATAATAATAATAATAATAATAATAATAATAATACGGATTAATTGTTACGAGCTTGTTGGAGAAAGCTAGGCCGAGCCGATTACATAACTCAGGACAGTTCGCTACGGTGGCGATTATGTTATATAGTATAGTAGTTTGGATGGTAAGTGAAGCTATATATATATACTGTAACATAACCTAGGTCGTTGCTTGTAGTTAGCAGAGACCGTATAGATATAGTACTTTCTTATTGCCATATACGAGAAAATTCATATATGTGTGTTGCGTTAATATAGATAGAAGATATATATGTATATATATGTATATATATATATATATATATATATATATATATATATATATACATATACATACAACACACTGTATGTATATATATATATACATATACATACAACACACTGTATGTATATATATATATATATATATATATATATATATATATATATATATATATATATACATACAACACACATATGTATACGTCTACGTAAACGTGTACGTGTACGTATACGTGAACGTAGACGTGAAAGTGTATATATTTATATATACTTGTACATGGACGTGAACGTAGACATGATTGTTTACATAGCCATTTAAGTAGACGTGAACGTAGATATGAACGTGTACGTAACCGTGTACGTAGACGCGAACGTGTATTATACGTGTATTATATGTGTATTATATAATATACACGTGTACATAGACGTCAACGTAGACATGAATGTTTACATAGACGTGAACGTAGACGCGAATGTTTAAGTAGAATATCTACGTGTAAGTGGTCGTGCGAGTGCACGCAGTTAAAGAGACATATAAGGAGGAGATTAAACGGGTGGAGACGAGCGTGTACTCACTTCTTCTTGCTCTTGCTCTTGCTTTTGCTTTTGCTCTTGCACAGCAGCCACGCGAGACTAACAAAACCGGGTGGGTGCGGGTGTATCGAGTGTGCTGCTCGTTGCACGAGGTTAACGCCCTGAGGTGACCGCCTCCTTCACCCTCCACCAGCAAAACCCCGTTACTCCGAGAGTCTCCCTAGGAAACTGGGACTCGTGAGCTAGCTCGTTCCAACATTTTCAGGGACTCCCTTTTCCTACCTTCATACAACTATCTAACTATCAATCTTCCTTTCTTTTTTATTATATTCTCTCTCTCTCTCTCTCTCTCTCTCTCTCTCTCTCTTTGTATCTCTCTTTCTCTTTATCCCCAATATTATTTCCTCCGTTTCTAACGATCTAGATCGCGTATTCCCGTATTTATCGTGACATCGTTAGAATGTATATACATCCTTGATCCCCGACAATCTCAATCGTTCTAATCTTCTAATTGATCCGTCGTCTTTCGACCATACGAACTTTTCTTACCAATTAGTTCTTCTTTCTCGGCCCTGACCGAGACTGAGACCAAGACCGAGACTGATACTGATACTGATACTGATACTGATACTGATACTGGAGTTACACACTTATTGGCCACGAGAGACGATAATAGCACTCCGTTTCTTCGACCAGACAAAGTTTCGATTTATACAATCGAGGAGGATATATTGGGTAATGCGGAATTATTTCAAACGACGAAAGTGTTTTATCAAACGGCGAACGTAACGACTCGTTAATTACTCTTATTGCCCCCTCTACCCATCCTCACTTTCTCCCTTCTACTCTTCTTCCTCATTGTTAGTCCGAAGAAAAAAGAAAATAGTTTTTTTTTTTTTTTTTTTTTTCTTTTATTTACGGACAGGAAATTTCAGTTTGGTTTCATTTGGATGAGAAGGAAGAGAAAAGAAAATACACGAACGCGTGCGCACAAACACAGACGCGACACAGAGACATTTTTGAATTCGACGAAAGCTTTTCGATACGTCGTCTTTAATTTTTCTCTCTCTCTCTCACTCTCTCTCTCTTTATATATATATATATATATATATATATATATATATATATATATATCTTTCTCACTCATAACACACTCTCTGAAGAAGTATATTCGAGGACGCGCCAAGCTCGCTCATTAAATTCCTCTTTAAAAGATTCTTTTCAGGAAACATTTTTCTTTTCGTTATTATCGTTAATGTGCTAATATTAAAAATTGCAATGCCACGGGAAAATACATTGTCAGATGGAGTGAAATATTCCGGTCTTTTTTCTTTTCTTTTTTCTCTTCTTCTCCTTCTACCCCGACGTCTAAATCGAAACAGGCAATATTTATATGGGCTCTAACGAATTTAATTCGTTTAAGAAAAAACGATCGACAATTATTATTGCAAATATCTCATATATTTGGATAAGGTTTTTTTTTTTTGTTTAATCGTTCGATACACAGGGCTTCTCAGCTAAAGGAGGCCGCTACAAAGTACAACGTAAAAAAAATACATACTTACAGGGTAAAAAATACCGATGACCTTAAGAAAATTCATAAAAAAATGACCCAAAAACAAAAATTTCTATACTTTTCATAACATACCTCTTTTCAAATCATTCAAAGTATGCCATAAAAGTTTGTCGCGCATCGTAAAAAATAAAGAAAATAATTAGACGGCCTTCTTTAACTGAGACACCCTGTATATATAAATATATATATATATATTGGTTTGGCAACTAAATGATTGCGGATTGTAAATAAGAATCTATCGACAAAATCCGCGACCACTTAGTTGCCAAACCCAATATTAGGGTGTCCCATAAGATTCTTCCTTTTTTTTTTTTTCGTAGTCAATCATAACGTAGCACGGAAGAAACTAAGGGGGACACCATAATATTATATATACCCATGTATATAACAGTTCGACGTACATTATAACGTAGGAAGTATCTCGTCTTAGGTGATTACAATTAAAGGGATTTCGAGTTAGCCTAAGAGGATATTTGTTATTGGGTACTTACTTACTTCTTATCTTTATACCATTACTTCGTAACTGTCACGACGAAGTATTATAATTCCTCTTCGAAGGATACGTTGCGACCGGATGAGAGAGAGAGAGAGAGAGAAAGAGAGAGAGAGAGAGAGAGAGAGAGCGCATGCGCATGCGTCCAACGTTCGCGTATTATTTCCCATTTCCGAGTGGTGATAACAGTTTTACCTTGTCGATTTCAGGCTTCTCGTTCTCATTGTTATATCCCAAATGGTAGCGCACGTTAAGCCAAAACTTAATAATAGTCGATAAGACTAAAACTTTTGTAGCATTTGAACGAACTTCCTCGTTGACCTTTCTCTCTCTCTCTTTCTCTCTCTCTCTCTCTCTCTCTAGCTCTCTCTCTCTATATATATATATATATATATATATATATATATCTCTCTCTCTCTCTATACCTTTTTTCCCCATAAATCTTTGATTTAATAGCCAGTCTCTCCTCGCCCGCCCTCTATTGAGACCCGACTGAAATAAATCGAAAGGGGTTATTTTAAGTGATCGAGCTCGTTATTGGGTCGGACAGGCCAAAACGTCTCACCGAACGATCAGTCGTATTTGAATGGTACTTTTTGGATATAACGAGAAAAGAAGAAAAAGAAACGAAAAGACACGAGCTACGGTCCCTTAAGAATTGGATCTCTTTTTCGAGCGTTTTTTTGTTTCCTTTTTTTTTCTTTTATTTCTTTTTCTCTTCTCTTTCTCGTTGACAGAAGCACGCAATAAAAGATTCCGATGATTCCGCGTGGCTGTTACCCTCGAATCTGCTGGATCCCAGTCACCCCATGTCACCCCCCCACCCACCTCACCTCACCGCCCTTAAATATTTTTTTTTTATTCCGATAACGAGGCAGATCGATGTGGGTCGTTAAACCCGATCGAATCGATCTGCCAACCGATATTATTTTCCAATAAGAAGACCGTGCACGTGTGAAACATTAATAGAGTCGATTTCCTATCAAAGGAATAAATCGATACTGGGTCTTGTACTCATTCTCAACGAGGTTTAATCGTAGGGTATTTCCTATAATAAGGAAAGGTAGACGTTCTTATGGAGTACAACACGTGTTACTCCATATCTTCGGTCGTTGATAAATTTATGTTCGTATAGTGAATACGATATATATATATATATATATATATATATATATATATATATATATATGTATGTAGGTATGTATGTATGTAGAATTGAGCAGACAAATGGTTATACACGTATTACGTATTTACGATATAACAGATTTACTTGAAGAAAAAAAGTAAAGAGAGAAGGAAAGAAAGAGAAAGAAAAAAAAAAGAAAAAGAAATAAGGATATATAAAGTATGTGTGTGTGTGTGTGTGTGTGTGTAGAAAGTACTTATTCGTACACTGATAAATTTGGAATAAGTTGTTCATAAAATTGCAATTTTTTTTAAACAAATTTTTTTATTTTATAAACAACGAATTGTTGTAACATATTTTCGCTGATCTCTAGAGTGGGATATAGTAAAAAAAAAAAGAAGAAAAAGTAATATATTAGCCGTTTGTATGATTTACAAAAATTAGCGAGTAGGAACAAATGATCGATAGGAAATATGATAGCGACGAGTATTCGTGCGGTTGTTGAATTTTGAAAAATTCACAAACAAAAGAAAGAAATCGCAACTTAAACTAATCTGACGAAAAAAAAAGAAAAACAATAAAAAATAAAAGAAAAAATTAAATCAAACGAAGTAATCGATACTTCGTAGGATTTCCCTTTGATTTTAAAATTGCGGCAACTCTCTTGGGCAACTTATTGACATCTCATTCGATGTAACGTTCGATCGGATTTTTTGTTTTTTTTATTTATTTTTTTTTTTGCATTCCTTCCACAATGAGAGCATTTTTTAGTTCTTCTTTGGAAGAAATTTGTGACAGGATCACAGCCAGATTGAAAACCAAGTTGAACGGGGTTGAAATTTTCTAACTGGTATACCAACTAAACGAGATCGACGATGTACATATGTACGATATATACATATACATACACATACACAAACACACACACACACACACACACACACACACATATACACACAATACGTATGTAGGTCCGTCGATGCGTAAACAAAGTTCGACGTTAGAGAATTATGATTCCGAACGATTTTGATTTCACGGTAGAAAGTTACAACGTCGAAACTCATAGGAAGGAAAGAAAAAACGATTTCTCGGATCCACTGAGAAACCTCTCTTCCTTCTCTCTCTCTCTCTCTCTCTCTCTCTCTCTCTCTCTCTCTCTATCATTGAACGATGCTTTGTCAGAAACATCCGATTTGGTGCAATCAGTTCGAGCAAATTCTCTTGGTTAATCGTTCATGGGAATCAATCGGACGAGAAACCTTAAGGGGGGGAAGAAGAAAGAGTATAAAAGAAAGAAAAAAGGACAACAGGAAAAGAGAAAAAAAAAGGACAAGAAAGTAAAACAATGAAGAATACGAATAAGAAGATGAAGAAGAAGGAGAAGAGGTGGCGAGGAGGACAAATTTGTACTTAAAAAGAACGAAAGAAAATTCGTGAAATTTCGTATGAGAAATAAAGAAACCAACCGAGACGACGAAAACAGTTGTTGAAGTGTTGCCTCAGGTGTAACGCGGATCCATCAACGTATACACAACTGGTATTCTCTTGTAATCATGAATACGTCGTCGTCATCGTCGTCTTCGTCGTCGTCGGCCAAGCTCCGGAATAATTGGAGTTCCTTTTTCTTTTCATTTTCATCTTTCTCTCTCTCTCTCTCTCTTTTTTTCTTTCTTCCCTTTCTTCTTTTCTTCTCTTCTTCTTCTCTTTTCTTTCCTTTTTTTTTTTTTTATTATTATTTTTTTCGTCGGACAATGCGCGCGCGCGTCGCTTTACGACAGCTTCGAGGCTAAAGCTTCGCGTAAAAATATAATCGCGCTTTTGTCCGATACTTGTCTTCCCTCTCTCTCTCTCTCTCTTACTCTCTCTCTCTCTCTCTCTCTCTCTCTCTCTCTCTTTACTCCTCTCCTCCATCACGATATTCTCACGCATAACTCCACCCACTTCCCTCCGCCACCATCAACCAATCATTCGGCCGCAATCGCACTCGACTCGAGATTGAGACAAATCATTTCTTCTTCTTCTTCTTCTTCTTCTTTCTTCCATTCATTTGCTTCGTTCTCTTTTTCTCTTTCGATCTCGTTTTTTCTTTATTTCTTTTTCTCTTTTTACTTTTCGTTTTATCCCTCTCTTTTTCTTCTACTTGATCTTTTTCTATCTCTCACAACCGACAGAACGATCATTAGAATTTTATCGCTATCTGTTGCTTCGTTCGTCGAACACGCTCCTCGTTCACTTTTATTTTTTATTTTCTCTATTTTTTATTCCTTTTTTTTCTTTCGTCGAACAAACGCAACGTCGAGACGGAAGGATATCGAATATGAACGAAGTTATCCGTCGAAGGAGACGTCCGATCGTTTTCGTCTCTCTCTCTCTCTCTCTCTCTCTCTCTCTCTCTTTTTCGATTTTCTACGCGAAAAGTCAAGAAGAAGAAGAAGAAAAAAACTCGAGTCCATTCGAGTCCACAAATTCGAGAAACGTTCGACGAACGACGAAATTGATTCGACGAAAAAAAAAAGATGGGGGAGAGGGGTATGCTCGCGAATTAAGCAGAACATTCGCGTTTTTCACGACAAATACGTGTCTCTCTGTTTAATCCCGTGCGACGTTGCATTAATCAAAACCTCGTGTGTGTGTGCGCGCGCGCGTGTCCGCCAACTCGGTCCATTATAACGCTCATCTCTCATTATTTCGATGCATATATCGGGGGGCGGGGGGTAGGAGGGGTGGGCCTGGGTGGTGGGTAAAAGAGGGGTGACACGAGCGAAGGTTTTCCCTTGCGATCTCGTCCTTGAAAAATTTCCTTTTAGCCTGGGACCTAAGAGTTAGTGGAAGACGGGACACGGTTTTCTACGGTAGAGAAAGAAAGAAAGAAAGAAAGAAAAAAAGAAAATAAGAAAAAAAAACACGTCCAAAGTACCTCCTTTCATCGCGAGCTAGTAGTAACGCGCGATTCGCGTCTATGCTCCGAGACTTCTTTCCTCTTTCTCTCTCTCTCTCTCTCTCTCTCTCTCTCTCTTTCTCTTTCTCTTTCTCTTTCTCTCGGTCTCTCCCTTTAAAAATTTCAAAAGTATCGCGCGCCAAGTAACCTTGACACAATTCGGCCGAAAAAACATATGTAACGTGGATCGTTAAAAAATGTATGAATTCGTTGTACAAAGGCGCGATATATATATATATATATATATATATATATATATATATATATATATATATATATATATATATATGACAGAATAAACTCGACTCGATGGGATCCTCTCGAGCGAAATGATCCGATGTGGGTCAGTGGTATTCGATGAGACGTAGAAGGTGTACGTACGTTGTGGTAAAAGGGAAGATGGAACAAAAACAAAAACAAAAACAACCGAAAAGAAAGGAGAGGAAACGAAATGTATAAGGAAGGTAAAGAAAACGAAGGAAGAAAGAAAATATGTAAGCGCGGATAGAAACGGAAGAGAAAGAAAAAGAAGAAGAAGAAGAGAAGGAGAAAGAAATAAAAAATAAAAGGAACGAGGGTTGACGAATCTCCATTAGACTCCATCTTACCAAATTGACGATTTCAAATTCTAATCGACCAAAATCGAATAATCCAAATTCAAAGAATTACAAACGAGGAATAAACTACGACGACGCTTCGATCTCTTTTTCTTTTATTCCTATCATCAAAAAAAAAAAAAAAAAAAGAAGGAAAGAAGAAAGAACGTAGGAAGATAGGAAGGGAAAGTGGAGAAGGAAAAAGAAAAAAGAGAGAGAAAGTAAAGAGAAAAGATATAAAGAAAGAAGGGAAAAAAAGAAACGATATTAGCGATGTCTCGCGTGTTACTTGCACGTCGAGATAGACATAGAGATAGAGAGAGAGATAGAGAGAGAGAGAGAGAGATAGAGAGAGATAGAGAGAAGGCTTCGAGCGGTTATATCATCGTGTAGGGATAGGGCCGATCAGCCGTTTATCTTTCGTACGTGCTTGAATTCTGCCAGCGAACTTGCGTATATTCGCCTCATAGAATTTCAAGAGTGGCGCGCATCGGTAACTCGACCCGAAGCTGCCGTGCACCCCACCTGTCTCCCCCCTCCCTCCCTCCCGCCCGCCCTCCGAGATCCATAGAACCTGTATCGGTGTCAAGGCAAAACGGGGCCAATACACTCGGTCGACCTACATCGGCCGATCACACTCTTCTACCCTCCTGAGTTCGACCTCCTACCCTAAAGCCTCCCTGACAACCCCCGTGCTCACTCCTCTCCTCTACACTCCACCATCCCTCTTACCCTCCTAACCCCCTCCCGTTCCCGTTCCCGTTCCCATCAACGTTCCGGGTGTGCGCGGCCAAACCCGTTTTTCCCTGGCCTTCCTGCTTGCAATCTGCGCGATGACTGCGCGTGCGATGCCCAGACGTTATAGCGTGGCTAGCTAAATCGACGCACGAATGTCATTCGACGAGATCAACATTTTATTTCATCAATCGTACATTAACGAGAACGCGACCCCTAACCTGTGAAAGATCGTAACGAGGTTTCCCCGTGTACGCTGAGAAAAAACGAATGAGAAAAGGAAAGAGGAAAAAGAAATGTAATAGAAAATATAATATAATTTGTTCGTAATCGTTTCCTTTTCTATTTATAAGGTCGAAAGGAAATGGGAAATTTCAACCGTAATATTGTATATTGATCGTATATCGATCTCTCGTCATATATCGTTCGCTACTATAATGAGAAAGAGAGAGAGAGAGAGAGAGAGAGAGAGAGAGGGAGAGGTGGCAACGATACGGTTCGTATCGTTATTTACAAAGTATAATAGGAATTAATTATAATAATAAATTTCGTACGACCGATCGAAGATCGATACTCGATAAATTTGATGATTTATTTTCCCGATCGGATGCGATATCCCGTGAGATATGATATCTACGATCGCTATAAACATTCCGTCATTTGAAATTGGAGAACGATGGTCGTGACGTTACGAATCCGTTCACGAATATTCTACAGCGCGTTCATCTATATTCACGTATATACCCATATATAAACCCCATACATATATATATGTATATGTATATATATATATTCCTATATTGTTTTGTGAAAATTTCACAGAGACATTCGGATCAACTGGTGGTCCTGATCGAACTTCAGAGCACGTATGCAGATATTATCGAGCATCCGCTCGCGTATCGAAAACCTTCGATACTTGATCTCCCTTTCCCCGTTGCTTTCGATTATCGAATAACGATTAAAACGAGAAACCCGTACGGGGTTATCGATTAACCCTGATAAAAAGGTTAAGGCATGATCGAGGAAATGACATGGAGAAACGATCAATCGATAAAATACGATCGCGTAACGTTTAAATACGATTCAACGAGAACATTGAAATTTCACGTACGTTAATAGTCGATTAATTTTCGATGCTATTTCTCTCTCTCTCTCTCTCTCTCTCTTTCTCGCTTTTCTTTTTTTGCAGGAGGGTGCGGGGAGGGAGGGGAAGTAAAGAGCAATTATTGCGTGCGATTGTATAACGTGATATTGGTTTAAAGAGGGTGGATGCGTCGGATATAACGACATTCGTGGTAGGCATGTGTTAACGGCGCGTCTACAGGTAAAATAACTGGGTCAGCGTCCCAGTTGATGGGTTCCAAGTGGTAGTGTAGCGGTGGTATCGGTGGTGATGTCGGTGGTGGTGCTGGTGCCGGATAGTAGTAGTAATAGTAGTAGTAGTAGAGTAGTAGTAGTAGTAGTAGTAGTAGTAGTAGTAGGTAAAGAGGTGGCGGCGGCCGAGAACGAGTTTACCTGAGAAGTACGGGTCGACACAGGGAGCCTGCCGACATATAACGCATTCGATCGAGAAAACAACACATCGATTGTACACGTACGTTGTATGCGCTACTATCCCTGTCTTCGATATCCCCTACCCCTTCCCTCTCACGATCACGATCTATAACTTTAACTTCGATGGTTCGAACGGTGAGCCAAGCGAGAAATCATTTCTACGATGATATCTCACGCGTTTCTATCCGTTTATCTATCTTCAATAAAAAGAAATAAAAGAGACAAAAATAATTGCATAATTTTTATAATTAAGAGAGAGAGAGAGAGAGGGGGGAGGGGAGGGGGAGAATTGTCACGGTATCAGTATTGAAAAAAAAAAAAAAGGGAATATCCCGTAACTCGTTAGGTTCGTTGGTGACGTTTAAACGGGTCGTATTCAATTCTTAGCTCGTTCAACAGTTCCCTCAAGAGTCTTCGTGAGCAACGACGTTGAGGTTGTACAGAAGGGTTTCCGCGGGGGAAACGGTAAACGGGAAAATGTTGGTCGGACAGGTAAGCTGATGTACGAAGTGGAGAAACGGCAGACTTCAGAGATATGGCCCAGTTCGGACTTGACCCAGGTCCAAGGTCGACCCACGCCTCGCGAAAAGATAATTACGTATTTAGGTCAGACAGTCGGAAATCTGTATGGTCCGTTGCTCGTATAGATCTTAGGCAGACATTCTATCTGTGTCTATGTAATAGACTATTAATTCCTGTACTTTCGTCTCTCTCTCTCTCTCTCTCTTTCTCTCTTTATCTTTCTCTCAGTCACACTAAATCTTCGAACGAACCAGTATAACGTTCCAGTTATTATTTCTTTGTTTCTTTCATCTAGTAATGGGGATTGAGAACATTAATCATTCTTAAACGAGTTGTCTTCGTCGTATTATTCACGAGGATTAACATACATAAAAGGCGATACAAATGGGGATCTATTCGCTCTAATTGTGACAATTAATCAGGGTTATTTGACAAACAAATTATTAACGATACGAGTACCTGTTTCTGAGATATTTCATTTAAAAAAAAAAAAGAGACCATTCGTATCCCTAGATCCTCTCCAATTAAAATGCGATGCTTGGCGATGGATGGGTGGGTGAAGAGGGAAAGGAGGGGGGTTGGGGGTGTGGTAAAGTTGTCCGAAAAGAAACACAAACACAAACACACACACACACACACACACACACACACACTCTCTCTCTCTCTCTCTCTCTCTCTCTCTCTCTCTCTCTGATATAGAGAATTCTTTTCCTAGTAACCTTTTGCGGTCTCACCGCAAGGTCGAAGAGCATGGTTATCACGGTACATGTGGCCGGTGTACCTTCGGGATCTCGATAACGCTAATTCGCATTACCACGGTCACTTACAGGATCTGCAAACCTCTGCCACGTTTACTGGCTTATAGAGTTAATCGGACGAACTCGATTTTCCCGGAATCAATTCCGGCATCGTCGTGTGTAACTGAGGTACAGAGAGATAGATAGATAGATAGATAGAGAGAGAGAGAGAGAGAATTAGGGAGAAAGAGAGATAGAGATATAGAGAGATATAGAGAGATAGAGGAAGAGACCGCAAGCTCTGTGCCAGTGACATTGCCAAACGCATTTATACGAAGATTCCCTTTGGTATTGGTATTGCTACCTAATCGTATACCAGTCGTCGTCGTCGTAGCCGTCGTCGAATGCTCGAAGCACTTGGTCAAGGACGAACGTAAATCCATCTGGTGTAACCGACGATAATGGGAGTCACAGTGCAGCAACATAGGCCAGGGAGAGTTTGTCGTTCTCTTTCTCTCTTGGCTAGACTCGACCGGACTCGACACGACTGAATTGGACTGATGGACTGATGGTTATCGATCCCCGTCCTTCGTCCTTTTCTTTAGATCTTAATAAAGATCTCTCGCGTTGCCCTCGGCCCGTTAGAGGAGCATCGATACCAACGGAGATCTGTCCGTGAAACTTGACCACCCACCAACCCATCCAACCATCCATCCATCTCTCCCCTTTATCCTCCCACACACCCTCAACCCCGAACCTCTCATCCCTTGCCGCTCGAGACTAGATCTTCATTTTTCGATCTTCACTTCGACCCTAGATAAAGATCTCATTGCAATAGCAAATGAAACGTGATGATTCGCGTTACGAGAGAAAGAAAGAAATCTCTATCGCAATGGGGTAAAGGGACAGGGGGGAGGATCGGGAAATTGAGGGTGAAGGAAGATGGGAGGTAGGAAGTAAGTGGTATCGCGTGCCTTATAGTGATTCGTGACGGAAAGTGGTCAGTCCTTACTTACTTGAAATCGAACAAACGTTTACCCAGTTTTCCACGTTTCCTTCGATCCTCATTAAATCATCCATAATCATTTGGATTATATCCTCGAGAGGATGGAAAACGAGAAAAAGAAGAAAAAGAAGAAGAAGAAGAAGTAGTTAAAAAAAAAGAACAAATATAGTATCGAGTTACTCGAGAGAATCGTTCCGACGTATAATAAAACCACTAAGGAAATCTGTGATACAAGATAAATTGCCGAGTTTGAGTTTTGAAGTCTTTCCGTCCTCTTGGTCTTCTTCTTCATTCTTTCTTTCTTTTTACTTTTTCTCTTCTTTTTTATGTGACACACACACACACACACACACACATATATATATATATATATATATATATATATATATATATATATATATATAAGGAGAACTCGATGGCAATATCGAAAGATCGATGGCATTTCCGGCCGTTGCATCCCATTGGGAGCTCATAGCTCTTTCTGAGGGAGTACGAACAGCAACAGCAGAAGCAGAAGCAGAGGAGAGGAGAGGAGAGGAGAGGGAGAGCACCGTCTACGTTAACTCGCAAGCTTGGGTACCTCGAAGAGGGTAGAGGCCAGTGGGACACACACCACACCTGTACCGTGCCGGTATTCGGGTCATGCATCTCGGCCACTTGTACTAGGTCACTACCTCCCTCGTATAATCCGCTCTCCTCCACCACTATCCTGCACCCGACCTGATATATATATATATATATATATATATATATATATATATTTATATATATATATATATATATATATATATATATATATGTATATGTATATGTGTATATATATGTATAAACGGGTTGAAGCACGGACACCTGCAAACCACCTCCACCAACGACTCTAGGTCATATCCTCGAACTCGGGATGGCTGCGTGAATTTACGGAATTTATATACCGCGAAGAACTTATCGTCGAATCGTTCGTCGATCTGAGTCAGGGCCGAATCTAGGAAATTCTCATCTGGAATCGTACCGGCGCCCTTTTATCGACCATTCGTTTGTTCAAAGTTTAATTGATAATTTTCCCCAATATATATATACATTTCATAGGAAACGTTAATTTTCTCGTAGAATTAACAGGTGGCCAAATCCATATCCCTTTATACCTTTGTTAATATTATTAGAAATGATATTTCGAATGACGATGGGTCGCGTTAGATAAGATACGTAACATTGAAGTTACTCGAAGTACGATTGGCGTGAATTATTTTCGTTAAGGCGTTGATTCGTTCGTCGTAAGATTGAACGATTCGGAGATAAATACGAGTCTCTCGTTATGTCTTGCGGAGGACGGGCATTTTTTTTTTTTTTTTTTTTTTTCTATTAACAACGGCGAGGTTGTACGTAACTCGTAAATTCAATGGTTAACCATGGGATGGTTAAAAGTGAAAAACTGTGTACGTACGTAAGGGTATTCGATTTAATTAGAAACCAACAGAAGTCCGGAAAAAAAAGGAGATAAACTTTTGAGCTTCGTATCTCTTCTATTGTTTGTACGTTTTCAAGAAGAGCAAGAGAGATAGAGAGAGAAAGAGAGAAAGAGAGAGAGAATGATAGATTTGGAAGGATGAGGTTTACAAAGATCACGAAAAAGATCGATAGATACAGATGAAGACAAAAAATTTCTCTCGATCCTTATTCGAATCGATCCGATCTTAAGGATCAGAGATTCGACTTTAATAAAGGTTTTAAAGTTCGGGAATAATTTTTATTTTGTATTTTCCTTCGGGAAAGCTTTGCGTTTCGATTGCCTCGAACCCTACTCTCTCTCTCTCTCTCTCTCTCTCTCTCTCTCTCTCTCTCTCTCTCTCTCTCTCTCTCTCTCTCTCTCTCTCTCTCTCTCTCTCTCTTACCAAATAGATCTTTCAAAGAAGATCCAATTAAGACTATTACGACGTACGTGTCGTCGTTGAAACTAACGGTGGAAGAAGAAAAAAAGAGAGAGAAGAAAAAAATGAAAAAGCAAAAAAGACAAAAAAATAGAGCAAAGAGAGAAAAACAGAAAGAAATTCAATCGAAAGTAGAATATTATTCGAAGCGTGGTTGATCACTTGTTCGAAGTGGCGAAACGCAGCTGGATCGACAAACGGATTCGTAAAGGGGTTGCAAGCATCGTGCTCTCTCTCTCTCTCTCTCTCTCTTTCTCTGTATACGTGCGTGTGAGTATGCGTGTATGTATTTGTGCGTTTGTGTGAGCTACTAGGAGACCTTGAAGGTATTCGAAACCGGGGCAGTAACCTCAAAGAATGACTCGACGCAGGCGCGCGCAATCTGAACGTCTACTAACGGGAGGTAAGCCGGGTTGCCCTACATCGGCTGGTCTGTTCTCTGCCACCGAACTCTCCCTCGTTTCTTCAGGTTAAAAAGAAAGAGAGAGAGAGAGAGAGAGAGAGAGAGAGAGAGAGAGAGAGAGAGAGAGAGAAATAGATAGATAGATAGATAGATAGAGAGAGAGAATCTAGAACAGAAAAGCATACCAACGTTCGATTCCTTGGAGAAGACTTTTTCCCTGTTCATTATTCATAAAACATTTTATATATAAATTACCCGTTGATTTCGAAGGAATAATTAGAATAATTTATCTCTCTCTCTCTCTCTCTTTCTCTCTCTGTCTGTACTTTTATAATTATCTTGATATTTTCGATTATCGTCGATACACAACATCGATCGGATTTATATATGTATATATATATATTTTTTTTTTTTAATTTAATTATTTTTTATTCTCTTTTTTGTTTAATAATTTTTTTTTCGTTTTTTTTTCGTAAGATCTAACATCTAAGATTTAAAATCTAAGATCTAAAGTTACGTTGTTTGCTTCCATTATCCTTAATTCCTTCCTTCCTTCCTTCCTTCCTTCCTTCCTATCTTCCTTAATTCCTTCCTTCTAAGTCTCCGATAAACTCTTTGAGCCTTATACCGGACAAAGTTTGTCAAGTTTGTTTTTCTTTTGATTGCTTTTTTTAGCTCTTTTTTTCTTTTGTTTTTCTTTTCTTTCTTTGTTTTCGTTTTTTTCTTTTTTTCGTGAATTCGCCAACGAACGTAAGTTCGTTTAGTCAACGATTGTCACTCGCTTTCGTTCCTCTATTTGACGTTTGCAATTAAAAAAAAAAAAATCGTAAGAAATTTTTAGCCGAGGAGAGATTCGATACGATTTTGGGAAATAATTTCTATCGAAGTCCCTCTCGTATTTGAATTTTATTTCTCCTTTTTCCTTCCTTCGTTTTCTATTTTTTTTCCCTATCCACAGACACGATTCTCCTTTTCTTCTTTATCATTCTCTCCTTTTTTTGTTTCTTTTTCCCCGTAAAATAAGATAGATCGGATCTTTCTTCGTCGATAGAGTTTACAGTTTAGATTTATTCGTAGTTTTTTCTTTTCGTTTTTTTTTTTGTGAAAAGAGCAGCGTGTACGAGACGGACATGTATTATACAACGTAGTTCTCTCCCAATCCTTCATACATTTATATATATATATATATATATATATATATATATATATATAATATATAATATATAATATATTTTATAATACATATATATATATATATATATATATATATAATATATAATATATTATATATTATATATATTATATATATATATATATAATATATAATATATAATATATTTTATAATACATATATATATATATATATATATATATATATAATATATAATATATAATACATTTTCGTTCTTTTCGTCCGCCGTCCACTTACACATAAAGAAATAACCTACTAGACTATGATGGAATAAATTTGTTTGTCTGATCGATTCGACAATATATAGATATATAATATATATATATATATATATATATATATATATATATATATATTATTTTATAATTTTATTATTATATATCATTATATTATATAGTATTACATATATTAATATATATATATATATATATCGTATTCATCATCCTTGAAGGGATTTTATTCGAATAAAAGAAGATGATGTCAAGTTCAAGCAGCTGCAATCACGGCCGACGATATTCATAATTTCTATTGAGAAAATTTTTTTTATGAAAAAGGAAAAAAAAATGAAAGAGAGAGAGAGAGAGAGAGAGAGAGAGGAAGAGAGTGAAAAAAGAAATAATAGTAATAATAATAATAAGAAGAAGAAGAGAGGATGAAAGAAGAGGAAAGAAGATTTGTCCCTGAACATGAAAGAGACAAATATGAAAAGAGGATTCAATCCCTGATCAACTTGGAATGACCTTTTTCAAATGATAATTTCTAAAGGGATCTTCAACAAGGCTTTCTTTTTTATTTTCGTTTCCTTTTCCTTCCTCTTCCCTTCTCTACTTTTTTTTCTTTTCTTCTACTCTCTCTCTCTCTCTCTCTCTCTCTCTCTCTCTCTCTCTCGTTCTTTTTTTTTTCCTTTGGCTACTTACTTTCTTCTTACAGATCAGAAATTAAATAAGAGACGCGCCTTTCCTTAATAAACCCCATTCGACATTTCCTTTTTTCTAATATTTCGTTCGATAACGTTGATCATCCCCCAATCCTCCTTTTTAAACCGAATAAAAACCGTGTCAACGCTCGTGGACTTTAAATTGATGGTAAAATGGGGATTCACTTGTTGAAACGAGTTAATCGAGTGCGGACGCATAAATAGTAACGTTATATAAGCACGTCCGTTGGTAAACGTTTCGAACGAAGGTCGCCACTTAGGAACGTTAAGCTCTTCCATACCACCACCCCCTTCCTCACTTCCCTTACCATCCACCACCACCAACCATCCACCTCCCTCTGTGATCACCATCCCCCCGATAATTTCTGCTATCGGCTTTTGAACGACTCCAACGTCGTATCTTTCGAACTTGCGAAGGGTCTCGATCGATATCGATTAATTAAAACGACCCCAAAGATAGGGGTTGTATGTAACAGTTCGCGAAACTCCATTCGAGTTGGTTCGCCGATCGTTCGAGGAAATATCGTAGTCGGAGCAAATCTTTGGCAACAAGCGGATCGTCGCGCAAATTATTTTCACGTAATTTCCGATCGATCGTAAAAACGATCAATTTGAATTATCATCGATGATGATCGACGGTCGATCGTAATGGTCGATCGTAAAAAGATCCGATGATGTAGATCGTGCACGATATTCGAGGTCGTTTTCGAAGTCGATCACGTGGACACGATCAAGGTCAGACAAAGTTTTAACCTCGGCATTGTTATCGAAATCGTTTGAATTCATGGGTAGTAGCTTATTTTTTTTTTTTTTAGAGTTTCAATAACAACCCTATCTCTCTCTCTCTCTCTCTCTCTCTCTCTCTCTCTATCTATCTCTATCTCCGTTTTATTGTTTTTATCTCTATGATTTATTTTTCTTTTCTTTTTGGACACATTACCTACCAATGTATATGCTGCTGGAAGTTCATGAATGATATACGACATTGAGGATTCGATTTTTACGATGATTCTTATAGAATTTCCTATAGAAAAGTTCATCTGAAGTCACGATGACGTATTCGTAAGAAAAATTTATTTTAATTTATGTCATCGGAAATATCCCTGGAGGATTTTTCTACAAGTGTGACAAGCACAGGCGCACACACACGCGCACACACATATATAAATTGTATCAGTACTTGGTTATCGTCGATACATTATTATTTCATAATCAAAAGATACAATGAAAAGATACATTTCATAATAAAAATGAAACAAACAAAATAATCTCGATAAATTTCATTTCATTCGGGTGATCCATCTATCTCGATTGATGCATATAAGTAACGTCGGGCGTGACCCTTGTCGAATCGATAAGGTAAAAATAATTTATTCCATCATAGCCTAACAGTTTTTTCTTTTTCCTCACGGGCAAGAGTAGTGGAGAGGAGACGGGGAGGGGGTGGGGGTAGACGACGAAGGGAACGAAGACAAAGCAAAGAAAAAAAAAAAAGGAGCCGAGAAAAAAACAAATAAAAATGAAAGTAAACAAAAAGAAAGAAGAATAAGGACGAACGAAAAAAAATGAAAAAGAACGAAAGAAGAGAGAAAGAAAAAGAGGAGAAGGGAGATTAAAAAGAAAAAAAAGAAAGAAAAGAAAATGATAATACAGCACGTCGGAAGTCATCGTTGTTGTATAGTATCGATCTTTGGATATCTTAAAGAAGTAGTCATGCATCTTCAGCCGTCTGAGCTGAGTCACAAAAACGTATAGATATGGTATATATTGTATAGGGTACACACAAACGCACACAATCTTACATATTTTATCCGAAGAAAAAGAGAGAGAGAGAGAGAGATTGGGTGGATGTAGGATCGAAAGAACGTTACCCTTTCTTCAAAGTAGCTTGCTACGGAAGCTGCTGATAAAGCTGACGCTGTTCCAACACCTCCACCTCCTCCACCACCATCTGCATTTCCTCCTCCTCCTCCTTCTCCTCCTCCTTTTCCTCTTCCTTTTTCTCCTTATCCTTCTTTACTGTCGTCTTACTCGTCACAATCGAATTCATCGGGTCCATATAATGGCATGAAAAGTGCGAGCTTGAATTCTGGTTTCCCGCTCTCTTATTTTCCCCTCTTTCTTCCACTTCGTCTTTTCCTTTAATTCTAATTCTCTCTCTCTCTCTCTCTCTCTCTCTCTCTCTCTCTATCTCTCTATCTCTCTCTCCCTTTATCCGTCTATCTCTGTATTTTAATCTCTTTCACTCTATATTTTCAATTCCTCTTCATTCGCCACTACGATTTCCACTACCTTCCTCTCACCTCCCCCCCCGTCCCGTCCCGTCCACTTTAATGAGGTACAGCTGTGGTGCAACTCTCTTCAACCCTCCCCCCCACCCTTCTCGTCCATCCTCCTCCTCAACCCTTTTCCTTCCCCGTCACCAAACGACACTTCCCTCGCAATACTTTTTTTTTCTCTTTTCCTTTCTCGTTTCGATGCTTTCAAGAAGCAAACCGTCATCAGTTTTTTCCCCTCATTACCTCCCTCGCTCCCTCCCACGGTTTATTCCTATTATTATTACTTTCCAACGAGACGTCGGAACGTCACTCTTAACGAAAATAATCGCAAATCGCACGTCGCAACGAGTGTTCATATCGAATGAGAACGCGCCATTGTTTTATTCGTATATTCATATTCTTATTTTTCTTCTTTTTCTTTTTCTTTTTCTTCTTGTTCTTTTACTCTCTATAGTTCTCCGATTTGTTATATAGGATTTATAGGTGGTATTAACACGAGACCGACCGTGACGTGACGCAGAAATTATTTCCATTGTTTTACGTCGAAAATCCATTATATCGTTTCTTAATTTTAATGTTCTTGCCATCTCTCTCTCTCTCTCTCTCTCTCTCTCTCTCTCTCTATCTCTCTCTCTCTCTTTTTAATTCAATGAAAAGTGATATTAAAAAGCAGACTTCGTGAAACTCGATCATTAACGATTCAAAAAATATAACCACGTATAAGAACGAACAAAAAAAACGAGAAAGAAAAGGAAAGAGGGAGAATGAAAGAGAGAGAGAGAGAGAGAGAGAGAGAGAGATATCAAAATTTGTGTCTTTTCATTCTGAAGACGACAGTGATGGTATAAATTTTTGTAATTCACGATGAAAATTTTCTTTCTTAAAAGTCAATTGAGAACACATACACACACACTACACAAGTTATCGTACACGATTCTAAATGTAAGACTTTCGTCTCACGACGTTTGGCTCAATTTTTATTTCTTTTTTGTTTCTTTTTTTTTTTTTTTACTCGATTCGAACGTTTCAGCTTTCAGTTCTTTTACAAATTCTTTTTCTAATCCGCTTTTAAAAAACACTTCACGAATTTTGAAATCTTAACGTTGCACATCCTCTTCGCGTCTCCTCGGTTATTTTTCGTGAATGGATATTAATCGATAATAAATAAATGTTAGATTTAAGAAAAAAAAAAAAAAAACAAACGAACAAACATTTTTCGCAAATTTTTTTCATTACATCGAGAAGCAAAAACATCGCGAATACATATCGAACAATATTAATAGTCATAATTTTTCACGTAACGCTGAACGCGTTCCGAGTTGTTAGGTTTTTTAGTCAATGGCATGAGAATGAATCATTGTATCAAGATGGCAATAAAATCGTCGATGTTTGTCTCAAACTTTCCTCGGAATTTATATTTAATGCGAAGAACGTCGAAGTTTCGAACAAAACGAACGACAACACATCCATTATATAATATTTATTTACGAAATCATCACTCGCAATCCATATACATACGTATGTGGTACATATACAGGGTGTCCAAGGTTTTAACGTTCAAACTTCGTCGGTATATCTTATGGCACTAAATAAGAAAAGGAAAAAAATAAAATGTTACGTAAACCATAGGTCACACGTATAGAGACAGAGACAGACAGACAGAGAGAGAGAGAGAGAGAGAATGCTTTATTTATAAAAAGTTATAACACAAAAATACGGAATACAAGTGATAGTGATAGTAACCGACTTGCCGTTAGTAAGAAAAATTGGCTCGAATAGATCAAAGATATTTACATATGTATAAAGCGCTACTTACGTAAGCTGCGTTTATTTTCTTTTTTTTTTTTTTATTCCCCACCCATTCTGTCGTTACCTAAGATCGAAAGTAATTTTCGCCGTTTAATATTTATATCGATAAATCGTTCGGATATTCGTACGAATATGTCACTGATATTAAACGAATCGATAATATGCAGATACGCGTCTCGTTTACGGCTTGCTGTAATGGGAATGACCGAGCTGCTGTTAGTATTAAAATGGAATATTAATTAACTTTGGATGTGACGATGACAAGTATCGAATACATCGATTCGTTCGAGCCCAATGATCATAGTAACATAGCGAGTCGGTTACCATCACTATCACTCGTATTCCGTATTTTTCCGTTAGAACGTTTTAACAAAGCTCTCCATGTGATCTCTACGACTTCGTGACATTTTTACTTCGACGAAGTTTGAACATTGAAACACGGGGGGAGGACACCCCGTATACCGAGTGTTCGAACGAAAAGTGTCCAACAGGATTGTTGTGCGATTTAATGACGTTAACGAGGAAAGTCGGGAAAGAGATCAATTTTTGTTTTCTAGATGGTGGAATAAAACAAGATTTTAAATTAAAATTTACTTTGATCGTAAATTTTTACGTCATTATGAGAAAAAAATTCACCCGCTTTGGTCTGACCCTGATATAAAATAATGATCTTAGATTGCAACAAGGATCAAGCTACCAAGTGACATATCATTTCGAAGGTCATTTAATTCTCTTTACGACGTTTCTATTTTTTTCTTTTTTTTTTTTTAGAATTTTCAATCGACCATTTCCGATGAAATAATATTTCGGAGTTTCAATTATTTAGGAGAAAAAAAAGAAGCTTTTATCTCATGACATTTTCAAAATGCACATCACCGTCCATCGTAACATCGATAAAAATCTTCGTTCGGCGTTACGTCGAAAATTCAACAATACAATACGTTCGATCTGATTCGTCGAACGTGTTGATTGGCATATCGGATAATCAAATTGGCAGCTTTGAAATTATTTTAAATTTCCTGAACGTTTTCCCGATGGTAATATTGTAGAAGCAAGATTGTACGTAGCTCCCGGATCGAGGAACTTTTTTCAAAATTATTTATGAAAAAAAAAAAAAAAGAAAAGAACAAAACGATCGCGTACGATAAATTCTCTCACTTCGGGTTAACTTCCTTGAAAAAAAAAAAAAAAGAAATGGAAGGAGATAGATCGACCGTTCCTTCGAAAAAGATTAATGTGTCTCGTGGCGTTTTTCAAAAAAAAAAAAAAAAAAAAAAGAAAAAGAAATCATTACATTTCGTTAAACATACAATTTTACAATTTCAAATCTTAATTTTAATTAATCCTAGATTAAAAGTTTTCATCCAATTTTTATTCTTCCAATCTCTTAAATCGAATATTCCCGAACAATTCGACGTCGCGCGATCTTTTCTTCTTCCAATTTTTTTTTCTATTATCTTTCTTTTTTTCTTTTTCTTTCTCTTTAAAAGATCACATCCATGTCCAAAGAAAGGCCGAGTAACGGGAGATTAGAGATAATTTTCGAGATAATAATTGATCGTGGCGAGAGAAAGAGAGAGAGAAAGGAACAAAAGGAGAAAGAAAGGCAGAAAAAAACGCACGATAAAAAGAGAGAGAGAAAAGAAAAGAAAAGAGAGGAAAACAAAACAGCGGACTGCAACGTTCACGCGTGATCGGAGCGGATGAGAAGGTGGAGTAATAAAAGCTGGGGGTTACGAGGTCACGGTTCTGCGATTGAAATCCTTCGAGGCCGGTCCCTCGTTGTACCTCGAATCGACTTTCATCGTCGAGGCTCGAAAGAGTGGAACCCCCAAGTGGAAAGGGTAAAAGCGAAAGAGATAGATAGATAGATGTATAGATAGAGATAGATAGATAGATAGAGAGAGATAGATAGATAGAGAGAGAGAGAGAGAGAGAGAGAGAGAGAGAGAGAGAGCTTCTATGACTGGGACGCGCGTCCATCCAAACGTTTCAATTTTCACTTCGTCGACCTGTACACAGTTAGCAGCTTTTCGCTTACTTGGCCGCCGTGCCAGATGAATAATTTTCTTTTCTTTCTTTTTTTTTTTTATCTTTTCCTCTCTTCTCTTCTTTCCCTCTTCGTTTTACCCTTCTCTCTCTCTCTCTCTCTCTTTCTGCGATCTTGATACGGCTCCAACTGCGGCTTAACGTTTCGACGTTCGTGCAAAGGAAAACAAATACGACGACAAAAAAAAAATAGAAAAAGCCAAAAAGAAAAAGCCCTCCAAAAAGAAAAAAAAAAAAAGAAGAAGCTCATCAACTCTCGACGTAATGCGGTATTAACCAGGTTTCTTTTTCTATTTTTTCTTTTTTTTTTCTTTCTTTTTTTATTTTGGTTTTCTTTTCCTCTTTCCCTCGTCATTAATATTTCGTCGTCCGACAAGCTTTAAATATTAATTTCCCTTCTTCTGTTACTTTCGAGGAAGAATTGTCTTTTTTTTTTTCTATCGTCGATTTTACTTCTTCTTCTTCTTTTTTTGTTTTTGTTATCGTCGTCGTCGCGATCGTCGTCTTCGTCGTAATCGTTGTTGTTGTTTTTGTTATTGATATTTGTCATTGTTTGTACAAATTGTACGACAAACTTCAAGCGATTCAATTGATTTCTTTATCGTAGAATAAAATGATAATAACTAATATAGACGTTATTAAATATCAGAAAATTAATCCGTCCGTCCGTCCGTTAGTCTCTCTTTCGAAATAAGATAAGGAAAATTCGATCGAGAGACTCTTTTATATCCATCCCTATTCCCCCATTGGATTAAATCGTTATTATCATTTCATTTCTTTCGTAGGACGGATAGGTATATGTCATGGAGGTGAGCGTACTTCAAGGGATTGTCGTGTAGTGTCAGAAACGATAAGGCGTTCTATTATATTCGGTTCACTCTGGCAACATCACGGCCTTCACGATTATTTCTTCGTATATAATAACGATCGAGGAGGTATCGGTAAAAAAGAAACAGTAAAAAAAAAGAAACAAAAGTCATTAAATTGAAATAACACGTACACAATGTATACCCCTTGTTATGGTAAATGATTTGTATTATTCGATTAAATAACTTATATAGTAAAGGCTTCAAGTACAAGTTTTAATTGAGCTTAGAGAAATCCTGTATATTATTAGATAATTATTAACGTAGTGTATAATATTAAATTCCCGTTGACTATTTAACGAACCTTTCGCTATGCAACGTAATTTAATTTATATACTTATATATATATATGTGTGTGTGTGTGTGTGTGTGTGTGTGTGTGTGTGTGTGTGTGTGTGTGTGTATGTATATACACACATATACACATAAACGCATATATGTATATGTATATATACTCAATGACTGTAGAATTAGTCGCCAATCATCGTCAATCATACGTTTTAATGGATTTTATTTTACTGGCAGAGAAAGAGAGAGAGAGAGAGAGAGAGAGAGAGAGACGAGAGAAAAAAAATAAAAAATAAAAAAAAGAAGAAATAAAAATATGCGAATAGTTGAAACGAGTTTCTTCTTAAAAACTCGATTCGCGAAACGGTCGGTCAATTGTATTGTATAGGAAATGTTAGTATGAAATAAACGTGTTTACGTTTAAGAGCGCGAACACGCCGCCGTCGGGGACCTTGTCCAATCGAGCGTAGAAAACAGTGAAAGTATATAGAAGTGTAGTGCAGAAAGAGAAAACGTGTACGCGAGCGTACGTAAAACTACTCTCGTAATTTAACTATATGGGTAAAAGCGTGTGGGTCGGTGGCAATTGGAAAAATGTTTTGCATTTAGATATAAAACGTGACTCGATTGGAACTCGCTCGCCAGTAACGAACGAACGGTCAGTTCGTAGGTTGAATAACACACGTCTCTCTCTCTCTCTCTCTCTCTCTCTCTCTCTCTCTATCTCTATCTCTTTTATTCCCTGTCGCATTATCTATCCTTTTCTATCGCATATACCGAGTTCGTTGATATATTCGAGATTAAATTCGAAATTCACAGTTTATATATTCCACGTTTGTTAAACTTATCCAACTTTTGACTGTGTCGATATTTCTTCCATAAAATATGTATATATATATATATATATATATATATATATATATATATATATATATATATATATATATATCTTTTCTTTTTCCTTTTTTCTTTTTTGTTTATTTCGGAAAAGAACGAAGAAAATTATAACAAGGTGCAAATTATCTTTACGCATTGTTCCTCGTATAAAACCGATATCGGGGTTTTATAGACACGCATGCGTATCGATTACATAGACGATATAATTGTGCTTCGTATTCATGTGCCGAGGATTAAAAAGGGATTAGAACGGATCCGAATATAAAGTCAAGGGATAAATGATCGATATAGAAATGGGTGATGTTTCGTGTTTCGATTTTTGAAGAAAGAAAAAAAAAAGTATCGTGTGGTATTTTTATTTATTTGTTCATTTCTTCTTTTTTTATTTTTCCCCGTAAATCGATCGAGAATATTGGTAGACGTTAACCGGTTGCGGAAAAAAAAAAAGAAAAACTTTACGATCCCACTTTCGTAACTTGCAAAAATGTCGTGTCAGATAATTTCTTGATATTAGATTCTCTTAATAATATTGGCACATGTAACTCGTATACGTGTTACTTCGTATAAATTAAAATTCCCGTTTATATCGAGATCGTTGGGAAATGAGTGCTTAAGTTAATGAATCGGATTGATCAGGGAATTATATTAAAAAATCATTTTACGAAATTATTATTATCATACTCAATGAACATTACCGATGATACGAATTTCGTCGTGTAATAGTCCAAGTTTCGTTTCAATTAAAAAGAAAAAAAAAAGTGTTCTTTTCTTCTCTCTCTCTCTCTCTCTCTCTCTCTTTTCATTTATTTATTTATTTTGTTTTACTTCGTTCGCGCACCCATTTTCATTCACGTAAAAATTCACGTCGGATCCGATCGAAGATATAACGAGAAAGAAAAAGGAAAAGAAAAATAAAACAAGAAAAAAAAAGAAAGGAAAAGTAAATTACACATACGATCGGATTCGTAAAATCCATCCTGTTTATTAAATTTCCTTCGATGCATCCTTGGACTCTAATAAATCCATCGTCATCATCATCATCATCATCATCATCATCATGCTTACGTTAATCGGCACGACTCTTTGTAAAATTTTTTCAATTTAAAATACAAAGAAAAAGAAAAGAGAAAAAGGGAAAGGGAAAAAATGAAGTTCTGAAAATCGAAAGCGAAATCAAAATCAAAATCGATGTCGAATTCAAAATCTAAATCCAAATCGAAATCGAAATCGAAATCGAAATAAATATGATGTTAAATTTAATGGTCCACGAGATAAATCAGTGAGTTAAGTTAAGAGAAGATAGGAGGAGGAACCGATGGAGGATGTTTTCGTCGAAAAAATAAAAGAGGATACTTCCTCCAAGAGACCTCTTCTATCTTGCAGGTTAGTCACGTATAGAGAGTTGGGTAGAAAAGGAGGGAGGGGGCCGAGAAAAGTTAAGGGAACGTTTGATACGAGCATGAAAGAGAGACAGAGAGAGAAACAGAATCGGAGACAAAGACAGAGACAGAGCGAGAGAGAGAGAGAGAGAGAGAGAGAGAGAGAGAGAGAGAGAGAGAGAGAGAAAGATGTACGGAAAAATAAGAAAAGAGGATTTTTCTCGATAGAAAATCTTCAAGCTTTACGTTCGAAGTAAAGCACTGTAGGTCTTAGACGTGAAGAACCGTCCTGTACGTACGTGACGTCATTAATACGTACAACATGTGTTCCAACTTTTTAAAGTGGATCCTACCAAATCATTTTATCCACCAGACAATTGAATTCCTTTTCCATTTCGACGATCCACGTATGCGTGTACGTACGCAAATCCGCCAAGGAAAAAAGAAACGTATCGTTTAACGAAAAAGAAAAAAGAAGAAAATAATTAAAACAAAAAAAAAAAAGAAGAAAACGATTAAAAAGAAAATAATAATACGGAAAAAAAAGGAAACAAGGGAAAAGATGCGAATTTGCTTTAACTTTTCAGGCGAACGTTTTGATTCGTTTTTTTTTTTTTTTTTATAAAATTTTCATACTTCGCAAAACAAAATGTACCATGTGACAATTCTTGATCATATCTGATCGATATTGACGTCGAACGTCTACGTTACGTCGAGCCTTTGAACGTTGCGTCAGAAAAAAAAAAAAAGAAAAAAAAAGCAAGGAAAAAAAATAAAAACGATATATCAACGATCGTAATCAATGATCCCGAACCTTTGACCCGAAGAGATGTATCTTCTTCTTCTTCGTTCGATCTCGATTTCGATCGTATAAAACCGTATAAAATTGTGGTACATATGACGTTTGAAAAGAATAATAATAAAAACAAATAAAATAAAATAAAATAAAATAAAATAAAATATGAAATTATTCGTAAGATTTAACCCCTTCGTTCATCGTCGTCGTCGTTCTCCCGACACCCCATCCCACCCCAACCCAGTCCATCCCGTTTTAGTTTTCACCACCACCTGTCCGCCTCCCCCACAATCCGTCCATCTTACTCATCCACGTAAATGTATTCGTCAGCTTTGTCGCGAGCCAATGGAACACGTTTGATCCATCGATCAGGATGAAAATTAGCGGTGCATGCACGAACCAGAAATACCTATCGCTCGCACGTATCCAAGCTCTACGAACCAGGAGCGGGGCGGGGAGCGGGGCGGAAAGCCGCCGCCGCCGGTTTACGCTTCGCGGCCCAGAATTAATGCAGGTGAAGGCGAACGCAGGAGGCAAATGCGGTCGGCATGGCCGGCGCACGGCCCGCAACCGTGGCAATTCTACCGTAAATTGCACGGACATGCGTGTATACCCGTGCGTTACAAGCGAGCTCGATTATAATTACGCCGATAATATCGTAAACGTGCAATCGTTTCGATCGATTCCTCCTTTCCTTTTCAAATTTTCAATTTTGAGTCGGTGGAAGAATGGCGGAGAGGGGAGCAAAGGAGGGAGGGACCAGAAGTTCGGATGAGGAGGGGGGAGGGGGAGGGGAGGTGGCGTTCAGTACGAGCGCGTACGACTTATAAAACGATTATTAATTAATTCGAAACGATTATTAATTGTTTCGAACGATCGATTAATTAATCAAATCTATTCGATTAATTCAATCGTACTTAATATCCCTCCTTCTCATCCACGTTCTTCTATATTTAACTTCTTCGATATCGGTCCTTTGTCGATCGTTTAATAGTAATATATATTATTCATACATAAGATACGTACGTACGTACCTACTTACGTTCGCTTTTCCTTCCATCACGTATTATTATCAATAACGATAAATTACGTATACGTTGGAGAATAATAATTATGTTATGTCTTTTATAACACACTACGTATAGAGTATACCTTTCTACCTTGACGTTCGTAACGTACCCTTCACTTCGTACAATACTATCGAAGGCCGCACCCGACCGACCGCACGTTTTCGATCAACCACACTCGTCTCTGTCTATCTTTAAGGGTGTTGAGGTGGGGAGAGGACGAGAGAGAGAGAGAGAGAGAGAGAGAGAGAGAGAGATACAGAGAGATAGAGAGAGGAGAGGGGGAACGCAGGTGGAGAGGGGGAGGTCAAAGATCGTGCCGTTAACTGCTCGTTATTTAATAGTTTCCTTGGTTAATAGGGACAAAACAAAAAGAAAAAAAAAAAAAAGAAAGAAAAAGAAAAAAAGAAAAACAGTTAAGAAATCAAATTAAAGCTCCGACAATATAACCGCACGATAATTTTTATCCTCGCCTCATAGATCTTACATGGAAAAAAGAATACCGAAGAAACAAAAAAAAAATGAATTTGTGAAATTAATCTCGTAGATAAACCAAAAATGTACAGATGAAAAAGTCACGACCGTACCTTCTCGTCGATCGAAAACGAATCGATTGTATTATTAGTTCGATCAACTTAATTCGTTACCAAGTTTTATTTTCTACAACGACACGATAGAAAGATTTGGAAGTAAATATGTACCCGTACCTTTAGATAGTTTTGAAGACGTTCGTTAGTACAGTATAAATAATTATCGTCTTGATTTTGTATTTTCTTCCCCCTTTTTTTTTCTTTTTTTTTTGATACCCCTACTCCTACCCCAACCCCACGCCACACAGCCGCAACCCTCCAGGGTGAAGAAAATTAAATTTTCTACGACTTTTGTTTCAGCGTGGATCCTGGGATGGTTCATGTGTAAAGCGGTCGCTTATATACAGGGTGTATCGGTTGCAGCTTCGGTTTACAGCCTCGTAGCGGTTTCACTCGACAGGTAGGTAAATATGTACGGTATGTATATATATATATATATATATATATATATATATATATATATATATATATATATATGTATATAACAAACAGATCGACCGTAATACCGATTGTACGATATGTGTATCACCTTCAATGATCTCGATCTCGAGACGTTCGAGATAAGATCGATGAAAAATATATTTTTCAGTTGTCCACGGACGATTAAGTCGACTCGTTCGTCCCACTCAATCGTCGTTAGAAAATCCTTTAGAAATTGGAAAACTTAGAAATAAGATATCGAAGTATTCGACAGGTATATTAATGGAACATGGTTATGCGAATTAGCAAAGGATAATACGTTCAATGTCATCGATCGAGACGAACGGGAAATTTGTACGTCGAATCAACGTTGAAGATTCGTAAAAATCATCGAAGAAAAATCGTATTATCGATCGAATCGTATCGCAGGATCGTTAATTCACTTGGTATTTAATCGATCGATCGATCGTATATATAAAAAAGATTTTCAGATTTTCGAAAGGATCTATCAATCTCATCGAATTTCAACGCGATCGAGAGACGATATTTCGAAAAAAAAAAATATATATATATATATATATAAATCACCCCCACGCGTCAATATCATTCCCGATTTTAATCGAGAAACTCTACGAATCTAGAAACTGATCGATTAAACGTGACCATTTGTATGTATGACAATTTAATTCTGTTCCAATTCGAATGATCAGATATTATATACGTGTTAAGATTACGTCGATTTATGTTAATGTGACATTAAATCTTAATGTGCCGTTTAATCTTGCGAAAGAAGAAAAGAAAAAGAAAAAAAAACAAAAAGAAAAAGAAGAAGAAGAAAAAGAGAAAAATGAAGAGAGATAGATAGATAGATAGATAGATAGAAAGAGAGAGAGAGAGAGAGAGAGAGAGAGAGAGAGAGAGAGAAAATAAAAGGCGTGTTTGCAACACGTTCGTAACGTCTACCCCCACATTACGTTTATCTCGTCATTCTCGCCTGGTAATGCGAACGCGTAAAGATTATATGTATATCTTGGCATACTCGATATACCTAGATCGACTATTTATTAATCGACTTTTTTCTTTCTTTTTTATTTTTCTACGCTCGAACTAATATTACAAATATTTCGATTTTGGGATTATCGGGTTATTACGGGGGATTGCGTTGTTATAAAGATATGTCTTTATACTTCGATTGATAATAGTGATATCGAACAATTGGAACGAACATTGTTCTAAATATAACGTATAGAAATGTATTAATTATTCTTTTAAGAAAAACTTAACTCTCTCTATCTATCTATCTATCTATTTATCTCTATCTCTTTCTCTCTCTTTCAAATGTACATATAACGCGTGGGAATTATTTAACGCCATTGTAAATTTAATATCCAAAGGTTAATTAGCATTATCAATGAGCGACGTCCGCTAGTAAATTTTATTAAAAGAAAAAAAAAAGAGAGAGAGAGATAAAATGTACTATTGCGAGAGAAATACTTGCTATTTGAAATTTATATATTAAATTTGCGAATTATTTAACGAGATGTGAATTTTGATATCCAAAAGATTACGTGCAGTTATATATATATATATATATATATATATATATATATATTTATTTATTTATTTATATATGATTAATAAAACTTCGAAGGGACCAACGAGAAGATATTTAATTCGATTCAATCGTGATACGATCCGCGTAAATTGAAAGGGACAACCATCTTCTTGGTTTCTTTTTTTTATTATAAATAAATATTTTATTAAATAATAATCCCGTTCGACCATTTCGAAAATCGATTTTATTACGGAGCAAATATAAGACGTAATTGGTGCCAGTGTCCGAAGATGGAGAAAGAAATAGAAAGAAAAAAAAAAGAAGAAACAGTTTTCCCTAGGATATTCGTGAGATTGTTCGACGATAAAGGATCAACGTTAACTCGTAATAGTCCTATCGATCATATCGATCGGTTCGAACGTTTCGTTCATTCTCTTTTTTCTTTTTTCTTTTTTCTACGACGGTCCGAACGACCATCTCCCATCTTCCAGCTTTATCGTTCGTTCTCGACGATGCGATTCGATGATATTATCTCAAAACACGTATCTCGATTTCTATTGGTCACGCCGAACAACGATCCCTTTTTATTCGAAACGTCGTCGAGAAGGACGACGTTTACCCCTTTCGGCACGTTCTCGAAATATTTCCAAACGAAAATCGAGTCCCAACCACTCTCCACCCTCACCCTCACCCTACGCACATAACCCCGAAGAATTCTCCTTTTTTTATTTCTTTTTCTCAACCACCCTCCCCTTTCAGAGATTCCGTTTTTAGATACTCGCAGCATTTGAAAAGTATCAGGCCGTTGCTCGTCCGTACAATTCTATTAAAATTCGAACGAATTATTTCTTTAAAAAATCATTCCTTCAATAAAAAAAAAAAAAAAAAAAAGAAATACATTTCTATTATCTTAATACCCATTTTATACCGTATATCGATATCATCGAGGTAGTTATTGGATATCTTTGGTTTATCAAAAAAAAAATAAAAAAAAATAAAATAAAATAAAATAACAAATAAATAAATATATAAATAAATAAATAAAAATGAAAAAGAAAAAAATGTTTCCTAATGGTATAAATATATTTAGTTGAACAAAAACCATCGCCATAGGGACTTTTATCGAATAGAATTTCCTGGAGATTGATACGCGATATCTTTTACGCTTGTTAACCATAGCAAGCGTATCACCTCGTATTTCTAACATAATCTTCCAACGTAGATATCGTGTGACACTTCCTAATTATTATGCAACCCGGAGAACGCGCACTAAGTGACTACGATCATTATTATTACGCTAACTAACGCGTAACAATGAAATCGGTCAGAATATTTTAAATAATTCACCGGAATACCATAACCCGTTTTACTTCTTTTTTTTCCTTTTTTTTTATTTACATTGTATCATCTGGTTCTCGAACGTATCTGGAACGAGTTAATTAATGTTACCATAGAACGAGCTAATTAAAAAAAAATATATATATATACACATATACAGGGTATAATATAACTAAACGAATCTACGTTATCATAAATTTTACGGAACGATTATAGGCCGCGCTAGGGAACTTCGATCCGCTATTAAAGTCTAGTAATTTTGCTTTGATTCTTTTCTTTCTCTCTCTCTCTCTCTCTCTCTTTTTTGATTCTTTTCATTACTTATTCAAATTCGTCAACATTGAACGTCAACAATCTGCAACATAAGAGTCGTTATTACACAAATTGTACGCGCGTAATGGTGACGCGGGAACGCTTATCGAACGTGTTACATGGTGTAGAAGAGGAATTGGTATTTTCAATCTTCGCGATAAAACCGCGAGAATTCAATAATGTTTCTCTTCTTCCTTTTTTCCGTAGTAGAAAAGACGTCTTTTTCTTCTCTTCCAGCCTCATCCTACCTTGCCCATCTTCTCCCCTTTCTGCTCCCCCCCTCACCCACAACGTTATCGTTTCTCTTCCGTAGGTGAACTTGAAAGGAATCGTTCGGTCGTAGGAAGAAAAGAATCGGTATATGTTCGAAAGACGAAAAGCGAGTCTCCCATTTCTATTGGCTTGAGAAGAGAGAGAGAGAGAGAGAGAGAGAGAGAGAGAGAGAAAAGAAAAAAAATTTTTTTTTTCGGAAGAAGTAGTAGTGTCGGCGGTAAAAGAATTCGTTTTCCTAAGAAATAAGAGGAAGGTCGCGGACGAGAATAGAACTTGATTTGTTTTATTTTTCAAAAATAAGAAAGAGAGAGAGAGAGAGGCTAAAAATTTAGTTTTCAATAAATATCCAAATCGGATGTCCTACGCGTAAAAAAAAAAAAAAATAAAAATTGTACCCTTTAAGATTGTTCTCGTCGAAATACCTCGCTCGTTTTGTTTATTTATTTTTTTTTTTTTTTGATTCTTTTTTCTCACAAAGAAGAAAGAGTCCGAGCGAAACTTTTGCGAAGCAAGGAGAAGTAAAAGAAGAGAAAAGAAAAAAGATTGGAAAGAAAAGAAAAGAAAAAATAAAAAAATAAAAAAAAGGAAAAATCGTTCGTTTTACGTTCGAGAAACTGGCTTTCGAAGAAAATGTCGAATATTAACCATGGATGTTTGCATTGTAACACGTAACAAGTAAGCGCGCTTACGGTGTGCACTACCACATATAAAAACCGTCTTAACCCAATTCTCGCGATTGGCGCGAAGGGTTGAAACCGTCGGGATTGGCGATCGCGAATGACGTATCATACCACGATCATCCATGATTGGTCAGGACACAATTCCCCACCCCGCTACTCTACCTGCGATCGGCTGACTCAACCGTACGTATTCTAACATCATGCTGTCCCAATGGGCCACGTGAGCAAATTTATTGCCATTTTTAAAATTCGACACTGGTATAAAAGGGAGACCGAACGGTATCCGAGCATAAGCTTAGTTTCTTCTACGAAGCAAACAACCAACCCAACCAACCAACCATGTTCAAGCTGGTAAGAGGCAAAACGATATAATATTTATTCATTCGCATACACCAATAACACTAATCGAATAATATCCGACGATAATACTACGATTCAAATCTTGTTTCAACTTGACCAAGCAACGTTAACATTTTTTTCCGCTTTACCTCCCCTAAGAAATTCGTTCCACGATTACTTTGATAGATCGTAGTCTCGATAACCTGTCTCGATGACATTAACGAAGTCTTCCTTTATCATTGACTCGCGATATCTACAATCGTTAAATACCATTTTAATACGCATTAACGTACTATACCGAGATACATTTACCTAATATATTATATATATATATATATATATATATATATATATATATCTTCGAGCTTTAAAGTATCGTTTTCTAGTTTTCTTCTTCGTATCCGGTAACGGTTGAATAAAATCGAGTCGGTACATTGAAAGTATATAAAATAGAGTCTCTCTCTCTCACTTGGGTTCTTTCGACTTGCATCGCGACGACCTTTTACTCCCGCATATCTAAACATACACATAAATACAGTTTCCGTAGACGCGCCCTTACGTTCACTCGAACGGCTTCGAGTCTCTCGGGTCACAAAAATCGGAGCGAGCGAAATCACTGGAGCATGCACATTGTTAGCCAACACCGTGCAGAGGCAGGCAGGCCTCCCGTGAGTCCGTGCTCCGTGTGCGTCGACTCGGAATGCAGCTAGCATTGCGCCTATTTTTTTTCTTTTTTTTATTTTTTTTTTCTTTGTTTCTTCTTTTTCTCTTTCCCCCTCCCCTCTACCTTCCATCCGAGATCATACGAACGTACACGAACGCACGCGTACGCTTAACACCCACACGGAGACGCGTGGCACGCGTTCGCGGATTTTTAACGATTTTCCATTGGCATTTTCTACGAACACTCTCGATAAGATCGATCGATAAAAGCACGATGCTCGTGCGCAAATCGATCTATCTAGGTTCAAGATAGATCGAGACAATTTCGAGACATCGAACCGGTTTTTCGGCCGTTCGAAATTCAAACTCGTAAATTGGCTCGTAAAAGTATCCACGTATCCATATTGTAACAACGCCATTGCTCGTTAACCGCATGTAAATTCGGCATTAATCATCGTCATCGTTCGTAACAACGGAAAGGGTCTCTAGTACGTGGCCGTTGACTCACATAGAGATTTCATCGCAATTTAAATTAGGCTGTCCTCGCCGCCATTTTGGCCGTCGCCGTTGCCGCTCCCGGAGGTCTTACCGGCATTGCCATCAGCCATGGAACCGGCCCGATCCACGCTCCCCAAGTGGTCGCCGCTGCAGTTCCCGTAGCCGCTGCTCATGTCGTTGCCCAACCCGTCGCCCCGGCTGTCCACCAGACCCCGATCGTCACCAGGACCGTCCTTAACCATGCCGCTTATGCCGCCCCTCTTCTCGCCGCCCCTCTTCATGGTTAGACAATAGCGTCGACGATTAATCTCCAACCTACCAACACCATCAAAACAACCAACCAACCAACCAACCAACCAACCAACCAACCAACCAATCAACCAATCAACCTTACCAACCAATCAACCAACCAACAGTCATGACGAGACAAGAACAACCCCCGAGACGAACATAACATCCCTCATATATCATCTGAAGCCTCGTTGATTGCGTTCTCGCGTGACGATGGATAGACCATAGGCTCGGAGAAACGACGAAACACACAGAAAAAAAAAGACAAAAAAAAAGACATAAAGGACGAACTTCACGCCACCACCCTTGAACACACCCCTCACCCACCCCCCCCCAACCGCACCCCACCAACGCCACAACTCCCCAAACCCAACCACGTCGAGTCACCAACGCACATCGACCAAACAACACCAGGACATCTCTCAGTTCATTCGCCGGGCGAAAAGATAATTTGATTAAGGAAAAACTATTAATCGGCGAGTGAAATGATCACGTGGAAGAGGACATTGAATCGGCATATATGGCAATTGGGCGAATACCAAAATCATCGGGACGGCCAACTTCGAAACATTTATTATTTCTTTTATTCTTGGAGATTCGTCATCGCTGAAATTCGAATATTCGTCTGATCATCCTCCCACCTTTCTCCCCACCCTTACACCACACCCCCACCCCCTCTCATCTTGATCCCTACCCACTTTCATATGGAATTTTAATAAAATTTTAATTATAAAAAAAACAAAAAAAAAACAAGCATGTCGTTCTTTCTTAAAACCCTCGAATCATCGTCTCGATCAACCGCGATCATCGGTGGTACCGCCATTATACACTACGATCGATATGATCTCCATGATCGTATCTAGATCGTATCTAGCACGGCGATCATTGTCGAGACATACTAGTCGATTTCTCACGCGATATTCGAACGATCCAAGGGATTTACTGACCGGTAGCATTAAGTAAAACCACGTTCCAGGTTGTTTCGCCGATAAACGAGCAGATTAAACTACGATTAATCTTGTTTAAACACACTTCCCGGTCTACCACTACCATTATCAGAACTCGATAAGACTAACACACCGATTTATCTCTGCAAGATAGATAACGCTTCTTTTATTTTGGAAGAAGAAGAACGAAAAAAAGAAAAAACAACAACAACAACAAAAACATACCATCGGAAAAAGAATCCTTCGTGAAACACTTTAAGTTCTCCCTTTTTAAACGATTCGACAACACCCTCCAACACTCTACTCGTTCGATTCCTATAAAACTGCAACTTGAAGTAGATACATCCTTGCTCTCGTTCATTCGATCGACCGAATAAATCTTTCTCTCCCTCTCTCTCTCTCTCTCTCTCTCTCTCTCTCTCTCTTTCTCTATCTATTCAATTTTGCTTTCGTCCTTTAATACGTCCGAGAGTTAAATATTTACGGGTGACCACGTTAATCGATTTTCCTAAATAAATTCCCATAAACCAATATCGCCGACATGAGAAGGTGGTATGTATGCGTAAAAAAAATATATGTATATAAAAATAAAAAACAATAGAAAAAGAAAAGAAACTTGGTAGAAAACGATTCGGTCATCGTCTAAGGAAGAAGAACTTTATGAGCTTGCATCGACCTTTCCTTACAGGACGATAAAAGAGGAGCATTCACGCAAATGTACTTCTTTCACATTTTATTGGTGTTTCGGTTATATATATATATGTGTGTGTGTGTACGTAAGTACACGTACACGGATAAGTGCACATACTCGGTTTATTCGAGTCTATGTCGCTATCTTTTTTTCCCTCTTCTCCCCGCCCAACCCAAACCACCCCACCCCTTATCGTTTTACGAGAATTTCTTTTACGAATACCACGCGATAGAGTCGTGGAGACGGTTCTCTATCGCCCTCCCCCCTCCCCACAACCCTCTCTCATTCCCCCTTCGATATTCCGTTTCTTTTTTAACCCTCCACCACTCTTATTTCTATAACATCTTCGGGAATCGTAGGAAAAATCGTTCGTGGTTCTCTGGCAAAAGGGAGGGACTAAGTAATACTAGTTTCATATCGCTAGGCTTCTTCTTATCGACTCGAACGTGGATACCTTCGAGTCTAGACTATACGATGTACCCAACTTACATATATATTTATGGTACACCTAACTCAATCTTTACGTACCTACTACAAACTTAAATGGCATCAACTAATGGATACTCTTTCATTTTCGCGGCGACTTGAATTCGAATCGAATCGAATCTTATCGCGAACCGTGCTTTCGTACGATCCGATATAAATATTCGTAATAAACCGAATCGAATATGAAGTATACAAATTGAAAAATCATTCGAAATATATTATATATTCGAAGAAAGTGCACGTCTATTGGTTTCTCGAATAATTATTGTATTTATTCGTGAGGAAATGATAATTGTCGTTTAAAGGGATAGTTTAAAGGGATCGACGAAGATCGACGATCTCTCTTAAAAAAAAGGTATTAGTTTGACACAGGAGAGGGGAGGGACGGGTCCGTCCGTTCAGCCCTTCGACCATTAGATATTCGTTAGTAGAGATAAATCGAGCCAGGATGTATCCATTTGTAGCCGGGATGATAGGCCAATGGCACAGTAGGCGGATGTATCGCTGGTATAACTTTCACGTAACTTTGTGGATATACAAAGCCGTGGGATCCCAATATCGGTGGAACCGGTCCTGGTTCTGGTCCTGGTTCTGGTACGGGCGCTGGTGCGCTCAAAACACCACTCGTCGTCAGCATAATCGTCAACGTCACTAAGATCTGTCGGTACGATTCGAACGATTAGTAAATCGAAATACGGTAAGATCGATTATTATACGTTTAAACGCCTATTAAGTAACAGCTGACACGAACGAACGATGATCTCTTTTTCGTTCGTCGAGATACGCGAAACTTCCATTAGGAAAAATCTATTTGCGATCTTATATATACGTGCACCGATTCTCAATGTACCTATTTACTACATACATACGTATATTTATATACAAACGGTTATTTTCCAACAATATATTATACGTATACGTATGTATATTAATTCTTTTTAAAAAATTTATTATATATTAAACGTATACATATCTTTTTTTTCGGGTCAAAAAAGAAAAAAAAAAAAAACAGAAAAAGAAGACGAATACTTTACTTTCGAAATAAACTCGAGAAATTTATAACGTCCTTAATATTTCGACGCTCGAACAGATAGTGGTACCTAAGAAAGTTTCACTCTGCCCGAGGAAGAATATTGGATATTTAAAGTTACCGAAACTGCAAATAGTTTGATGCCGAGGGGTTGATCCGATACCATATTCGTGAATAGCGATCGATAAGAGGTGGTGAGAGGGGGTGAGCGGGGGTTACGATAAAAGGAGCGAATTCGTACATTTTCCTCTCGGGGTAATACATACCGGGCACGGGTTTACTGTGAAACGCGCAGCATCTCTGGAAGTATTTTTTCTTTCTTTCATTCTTTCTTTCTTTCTTTCTTTTTCTTTTTCTCTATCTTTTTTCTTTTTCTTTTTCTTTCTTTTTTTACTTTGCTGAGTTTTCATCGCGGTAAGGATTAAAAAGGTGCACCTTGATTGGACGCTTTTGTATTCGCTCGAGAGAGTGTATTCAATCGTTGCTGATTCCTATCAATGGGATTCTACAAATGGAAAGTAATTTAGCAGGAGCCAGTCTCCCTTCATAGAGGATACCACCATATCGATAGGGATGATAATGATAATGATAATGATGATAGTAACAATGATAATAAAAAAGATAAACAAAAAAACAACAGAAAATAAAGAAGAATAAATAAAAAGAGCAGACAGACAATGAGAGAGAGAGAGAGAGAGAGAGAGAGAGAGAGAGAAATAGTATGGACCGGTGGTAATTTGTGATCGGCTTTTCAAAGGACAACGTAGACAAATATATCCGATAACTGTACTTAAATCTAGATTTTATGTATCGTATAAAAGCGTACAACATGGAAAAATGGTTGAAATACTTGCCAGTTTGAACATGTTAAACGTTTTATCGGCTTTTCCGTTCGCAAACACGAGGAAGAGAACGCGGAATCGATGCTCCACTGTTGGCACTGCAGAAAACCCGAACTCTTTATATATTTCCATCGAAAGCTTCGTCGTAATCATCGTTTGCCCCACTGTATGGCGTTTAAGACCTTGATCGTGCCTATCAAACGAGCAAAATATATGTGCCATTGTATACTCTTTCGAGAAAGAATATACTCGTGTGTCTGTGTGTGTGCGCGTGTGTGTTTATCTTATTTCTATTTTTTCTTTGTTTGCTCGCTCGTTTTCATTTTCAAATCGTTTTCTTCCGCGTTGCTGCTTGTATCTATGGGGAAAAAAAAAGAAAAAAAAATCAGCATTACTTGAGAGAACATCGATTGTGAACGAACGATCATCGCGGTATATAGGATTGGCATAGATCGGTATCGCGATCACCCTTGATTTATAGTAATACTTTTTAACGCATGCATACTTGTCGACGATTCATTCATCGTAATCGAAGGACGGTTACGACAATGCCATCCGATTAATATAATCGAACGATCTCGAAAATAAATAAAGAAAAAAGATATTAACGAGACGAATCATCGTACGGATAATATCGTTAAGGGTTGCTAAATTGGGAGCTAATGTTTTGGGACTTGGGATTCTTTTTTTTTTTTTTTACTTTTACTTCCTCTTTTTTCATTTTTTTTCTTTTCTTTTCATTCTCTATCATACTTTCATTCGTGCCGATGATTCTATTGGGGGATATTCGAAAATCATTAAGAAACGCGAACGAATTATTACTTTGATAAAAGGGAACGTTTCAATGTAAGGATTAAGGAGGCCATCATCAACCTTCTTTCAGTTCCTTTTATCGCGGGAGTTCTCTACGATAAGTATCTTCTATGTGTGAGTCAGTCTCACATTTGCATTACAAAGAATAACATCTATCGACGGCAACGTTTGTTGCATTTTAATGCCATTCAACGAGTGTTCTTCTATCGGGTTTAATGAAAAAAAAAAAAAAAATAAAAAAAAAATAAAAAGAATAAGAAGAAAAAAATCTTTACGGAATTCCGCGACCTTAACCTTTCTTTTATACGTTGGAATAATCGTAAGACGTGATGATAGAAGATCACTTTCATGAACGCTCTCACGGAGATACTTCGGATAAATAAATAAATAAATAAATATAAATGAATGTATAAATATATACATATATTATGTTATATTATATATATTATTATTATTATTATTATTATTATTATTATTATTATTATTATTATTATCGTTTAAGTATAATAATATCTAAACATATCTATCTATTTATCTATTTATTTATCTATCTGTATATTAGGTCGTCGAGGATGAAATTTGTAGAAAAAAAGGCAATTAGGCATTATTAACTACAAATTTTATCCTTGCCAATCAGATATATATATATATATATACACACACACACTTAAACAATAACAATAATAATAATAATAATAATAATAATAATAATAATAATAATAATAATATATTTTATACATCTATCTATTTATCTATATATTATTGTTATTATTATTATCCTTTAAGTAAAATAATAATGATAATAATAATATATATTATTGCATATATCTATATATATATATTATTATAATTATTATTATGGTTTAAGTATAATTTATATATATATATATATATATATATATATATATATATATATACATACATATATATATATTATTATCCTTACAATGTAAATGAATCTTTATTAAAATATTGAATCCCTTATTTACATATATACAATTCTCTGATTTACAAATAAGTAATATTTTTTTTTTAGAAATATCTAATATCTCGGAACGGCTTGCGAACCAGACAAATGAATGCTCCATGTTATATATAAAAATCTTTTTTGCGTCTAGAAACAGCCTATCTAAATGGTTTATCCGAGTTCACTCAGAACACCTCTAGGCCCTCTCGTAATAATATATATATACATATATATATATATATATATATATATATATATATATCGGGTTCATTTTTAAACCGTACTCATAGTTGTTATATACTAGAATGTGCGCGCGCGCGTTCAATTATTATTTTCACGAAGCGTAAACCTTAGAAACCCATCGAAGCGTGACCAGTATAAACGTTATATCTTTCGAAAGAGAGAATGGAATATTCGTTGGTATAACGATGGTAGTCGAAGAGAGAGAAAGAGAGAGAGAGAGAGAGAGAGAAAGAAAAAAAAACTGAAAGAATGAAAGACAAAAAAAAATCACTAGGGCGTATTTCGATCTAAGAGTATTTAATGTGTTTCAATATGGAAACTGGATTGTGGAGGTGGTATAAACTAGTTTGTCATACGTACCGAACCACTTTACTTAAGGTAACGTATCATTTTAACTTTCTAAACCATTGATTTTCGGGGGAGTAGACTGAGGTGTCTAATTGGTAGAAATTTTTGAACTGCCGATCGAAAATTTTTGTCCATTCGTTATTCCGCAACGCGCGTTTTCGTTTTCTTTTTATTTTTTTTCTTTTTCTTTTTTCTTTTCATAAGACAGTTATTTCCCTTTTTAAACGGCGAACCTGATTTCATTCCCGCACAACCGGTATATGATCTATCAGAAATAATTATATAAGCGGCAATACGCTCACGGTGGCGCGTCGTACGTGTATGTATATCGATCTATAATAATCCCACTTGATTTTCCGATCGTCAAACAATTCCCCGTCACAATTACATAAACCGGAATGTATACTGCATGTGTCGTTAACGTGCATCTAATTAAAACATTCAATTTGTTCTCTTTCCGTTCTGATTTCGTCAGAGATCGTTGCGATACGATCTATACACACACACACACACACACACACACACACACACATATATATCGACGGAATTCGTAAAAAAGCAAGGAACAAAAAACAAAAAGTTTTCCTCCGACGCATTAAAAGAAAAAAAAATTTACGCGAAACGAGCCCGAAAATAATTTAAATCTATGCTTATAGAAATTTCGAGTATGTGTGTGTAACGTATTATACGTGCGTAAGGTTCGTATGTGTAGGTCGAAAAGAGAGAGAGAGAAAGAGAGAAAATTTCATTCACGAAAAGATTAGGCGGCAGGTGCCGAGGATCGAACGTAAAGGAGAAGAGGAGGGAGAGAGAGGAGGATATATTAAAAAAAAAAAAAAAGATAGAAAAACAAGAAGAACAAAAAAGTGTCCGATAACGCCACAATCAACGGCCTCTCGAAATTCCAGGAATTGTTTTCGAGCGTGTTGTATCGGGGGATAAAGAAAAAACAAAAACAAGAAAATAAAAACAAACGGGGATAGATTGGGTATAGTGTAATTTGTCGAGAGATACGTGAGACAAGGGTTTCGATTACTATCCTTAAAACGATCGTATTACGAACTTCAAGCGAGAAATAGTCTTAAAGCGAAATAGCAATCTTTAACTCGATTATCGAAGGTATCGATTTCGGAATGCCTTCGGCGTTTATATATTTCTCGTTTTTCTTTTTGCGATTTTTTATAACAATTTTTATCACGTTACCCTTTTCCGCGAGAAACCAATTATTGTTATTTATTTTTATTCTTCGACCTTTCGGATATTAAATTTACAAGATTTAGATATATCAAATATCAATTAGTCGATATTGGGAATATCAATCTCGTGTTTAACTATGAAATCGTTTACCAAATTACATATATGTATATACCTAAATATATATATGCACACAATAATTACGGATAGAGTTGAAAGTGGAACAGAATACGTATAAATAATTAGTATTAATAATTTGCCAGGTGATTGGTTACTAAATAAATCTTTATATATATATATATATATATATATATATATATATATTATAGTTAAACTATAATAATAATAATAATAATATATCTCGTCCCTCAACACAATTATAAATATTTATTATATATGATATATGATATTTATATATTATATATTTATTTTATATGTTTATAATGGTGTTGAGGGACGGGAGTAGAAAAGAAGTAAAAGATAATCGATGTATTCATTAAGTCCAATTTAACGATTAAATAAAATTGTAACGACATGTTGTTTTTTTTTTTTCTGTTTTCTTTTAGGTTCCTGGCAATTTGGTGGCCGCTAAAATGCCAGATAACGAAACGACGGGCCAGAATGATGATCGTTGTGATCTGGTTCATAGCATTGACGACAACATCACCTTGGTTGCTTTTCTTCAACTTGGTATCGATTTACGACGACGATCCAGACCTTAGGTTGTGCTTGGAGACCTGGCCACGTCCCGAGGACGGTTCCCTCTTCTTTTTGATAGGGAACTTGACGCTCTGCTACGTATTACCGATGATCCTTATATCTCTGTGTTACATACTGATCTGGATAAAGGTTTGGCGCAGGCATATACCAACCGACACGAAGGACTCCCAAATGGAACGTATACAACAAAAATCTAAGGTTAAAGTCGTGAAGATGTTGGTTGTCGTCGTTATTCTATTCGTCCTATCGTGGCTACCACTCTACGTAATATTCGCGGTAATCAAATTAGGTGGCGACGAGGCGGGACAAGAGGACGACATATTACCGATAGCAACGCCGATAGCCCAATGGCTCGGTGCAAGCAATTCATGCATCAATCCGATCCTTTATGCGTTCTTCAACAAAAAATATAGACGGGGCTTCGTCGCGATATTAAAGAGCGGCCGTTGCTGCGGCAAATTGAGATATTACGAGACCGTCGCAATGATGTCCTCCTCGACGAGCATGAGAAAGTCGTCCTATTACGTTAACAACAACAACAACAACAACAACAATTCCTCGACGAGACGTGCCGCCTGTCATGGGCCGCCCGTACATCAGGACAGCAACGTTTCCTACATATTCAATCACACCGGTGTTTAAATGCGAATACCGAAAAGATATGGAAAACGAAAGGGAGAATGACAAATTAAAAATAACAAAAAGAGATGAGAAAAAGTGTCCAGGCTGATAACGCGACGACCGTCTTGCACCTTGTTCTGCGCCACTCAGAGAATGAGAGAGAGAGAGAGGGGGGGAGAGAATGAGGGGGGAGGGAGAAAGAGGAGAGAGACAAAGATAGAAACAGATATATCCCGACACGGTCGACAAGAAGGAAATCGAATAAATCGAAGAGGATGGAGGTGGAGGTGGAGGTGGAGGTGAAGTTAAAGGAGTAGGTGAAAGCATATAAAGGCTGCTGCTTTTAGCCCAACGACTCGGTGTACTCGACTTGATCGGGTCTCTCCAGGCACTGAGGCCTGAGCCGAGGACTGTCGACGGGTTTTTTTTTTTTTCCTTTTTTTTTTCTTTTTTTTTTTCTTTTTTTTCTTCCCTATCCCAAACGAAAAGCGCCGACACCGAGATTCTGGGTCATCCCGACGATGATCGTAACGATTGTTACTCGGGTCGGAAGTCGATGATTATTAGAAGAAGAGGAGGAAGAATATACGAATAAATGAAATACAAGGATAGACGAGAACGGCACGTTCGGTTGATTCGACGATACGAATAAACTGTTGACGAATATCCTTATTATCGATTCGTTACATCAACTCGAGTATATTTATCGAGAGCATAAAGAGATAACGGATGGATTGGATTGGATTGGATGGATGGATGGATGGATGGATGGATGATGGACGGGATGGATCGATTGGATGGATGGATGGATGATGGATAATATAGAATTAGATCCATCGACGAAAGATAAATACTATCGAAATGATTTACGAATTAACGAAGACTTTTCGCGTCCTTGCTAATTATCGGGGATAATTATATCCTGATATATACCGATTGAATTTTTTTTTTGGAAACGATGGTATATGTATATATATATATGTATATGTATATATATATATATTTGTTTTTTCGACGATCTTTTCGAAAACGTCTCTCCTATTCTCAAAGCGAAGAGAATTTATACGAACGCCGTCGTCTGTTCGAAAGAGAAATAGAAAAAGAAATTAAAAGGATAAAAAAGGAAAGACAGTTGAAAATAAGTGCTCAGATTTTTTTTTCTTCGCGTTACGGAGAATAGAGGAGTTGGGGTTCGTTTTATTGGAATAATAATTTATCGACTGCGTTCGATCAATGTATCAGAAAATTAGCCTGACCAACGAGAAGTTTTGTCTGTACACACGTTTCATGTGATTATTTGATTGATAATAATCACGAGCGCGCTCACACACACACACACACACACGTACACGTACACGTACACAGAGACACGAAAAATTTGCGAAACGAAAAAATAAGCGTACGACGAGTAAACGTCGATGATCCATCGATTTTTTGTTGTCACTGCCCGAACAGTGTTGAAACAATTGTTACCAAGAATTTCATATGGTTGCAATAACTATAAATACGACTTAGAACTCTGGAATTTGTATTCACTTATAAATCGAACGAAAAAAATTATTGAAAGTCCAGAGAATGTTTCGAGATGGAATTTCAAAAACAAAAAAAAAAAGAAACAACAAAGAAAGAAATTCCTAATGACGTTTAAACAAACGCGTTTAGAAACGCGCCGGTCCACGCACGCGAAGTTAAAATTATTGTGTACTTATTATATATATATATATATATATATATATATATATATACGTATATCAATGTATTGTCTAATTCATACATACATATATACATATAAATTTATCTTAGCGAAAATCGGCTCTAGTAGAGTATATATACATATATATGTATACCTTAACATATAATTATATATATATATATATATATATATATATATATATATATATATATATACACATATATTTTCTTACCGGAACGTTAGTCGACCTAGTCTTATCGAGTTTCTCGAGGGTGCCACACACACGTACACACTTACGGATCAGATTAGATCGAGAAGGACAAGAGGGAATAAAGTGTATAGGATTTAAATGATATTGTTAGGAAGGGGTTAAAGGTTAAAATCACGTTGCGAAGGAGAAAACGAATTTTTAACGAGAAATACAGCAAGCGAGTGAGAGAGAGAGAGAGAGAGAGAGCGAGCGATATATATATATATATATATACGTAAATAAATAAATACATATGTAGATACATACGAGAGACACAGAGAGAAGGAGAGATAGAGAGAGAGAGGGAGAAAGAGAATGAGAGAACAGAACTGTGTCGAGCGAAGAAAAAGTAATACGTGTAGCCGGCCTTCGTTTAATTGATTTATCTTCTCAATTAATTATTTAAAAATTCTTCGTATGTATACTTGTCTTTTGTATTAACCCCGATGGGTTCGAAAGAGTGTTACTACATACTCGTATATAACTGTATTACATCCGAACGGAGATTTCCAAGTAAATATACATATATATTATGATATTGATATATATATATATATATATATATATATATATATATATATATATATATAGATTTTAGTAATATACGGATGATGAACACAGCCATCGCCGACAATAAAGTTTTAGCCCGTTAGCATATACCTATATGTACATCGGATGATACGTATTAGAGATACGAGTTGTCCCTCGTTCCTTTTTTTTTTCATAAAAAGAAAGAAAAAAAGAAGAAAAGAAAAGAAGAAAAAAGAAAATCTCATTACCGTCATCCTGGTCGCTCGTCCAGCTGAGAGCTTATTCGTTATTTCGATGAAAAAAAAAAAAAAGAGAAAAGAAAAGAAAAGAAAAAAAGGAGAAAAGAAGAAAAAAAAACAAGAATTAGAAAAAAGAAAATGTAGTTCTCGAACGTTCGCGGATAAATATCTAATTCTAAGTTAAAAGGAAAACTTTAAGAGTTTATCGTATAATCGACTGACTCGTGAGTTCGATTAATCAAGGCCACTCTCAACTGGCTCTCTCTTTCCTTCTATCTCTTTCTATCTCTCTCTCTCTCTCTCTCTCTCTCTCTCTCTCTCTCTATTTCTCTCTTGGATATAACATTTACAGTTTTAAACGCAAATGGACCTTGATATTTAATACAATGATGATCCGATGATCTTTTCGATACGACCGACATTAACGATTTCTATTAGGATAATGGTGTTAGATTTCTTTCTTCGTTTCTTCTTTTATCTTTCTTTTCTTTCTTTTCTTTTTCTTTCTCTACTTCTGTTCTTTTCTTCTTTTTTACATCCCTGCTAACACAAAACAATCCACTACAGGGTTGAAGTTCCATTTAATTAGAGGAAAGAAAAGGAATTAAGAAAATAGAAGGCCGGTGCATATATGTGTGTGTGTATATATATATATATATATATATATATATATATATATGTAATATAGATACACACACACACACACATTTATACAAACATACATATATACATACGTATATACATGCATATGTAGGTAATTCCACGGATATATATGTGTATAGAGTTCGTATTTGAAATCAGTTTGAAACAATTTGAATTTTTCTAAACACATACTGATAGAAGAAATACGGTGAATTTTTATTTCAACATAAACTGTAACTTACGATCTTGAAAAAGATTATAGAATTTTCTTGCGACGAACAGGATTAGTGTTTCTTATTCCGTGCTTACCGCCTACTTTATAATTATTATTATTATGATTGTTGTTGTTGTTGGTTTTTATTATTATTATTATTATTATTATTATTAATATTATTAATAATATTACTATTATTATTATTGTTATCATAATCATCATCATCATCATCATCATCATCATCATCATCATTATTATTATTATTATTACTATTATTATTATTATTATTATTATTATTATTATTATTATTATTATTATTATTATTATTATTATTATTATTATTATTATTATTATTATTATTATTATTATCGATGAAATGATTCGCCTTTTAAAGATAAAGAAATAAATAAAGTGCATCGGGATGCACATGCAGTTCTGTAATCTGCATGGATCTCCTATCTAACTCTATCTCTCTTTCTCTCTTTCTTTCTCTCTATCGATCTATCTATATCTCTATCTTTCTTTATCCTAAACAAACAGTATGTTAATAACGTTATTACCATAATTTTAATTTTGTAATAACAATACAAACATACCAAAAAAAGAAAACCAATATTTACATACACACACATATATATATACGATTTGCAGAGAGACAAGGGAATAGAATACATGCATAGTAATAAATATACAATAATAAATGTATAAATAAAAAAAAAAAACGCATATGAACGACATGTATGTACGTTCGGAAGAATTTCTTATACTAAAGTGGCCATTTTCATCGTAACACTTTATAGAGATAATAAATAAATAAGACGAACGGAGTAGACGAACTATTCTCTCTATAGGGGGGTTGGGGACTGGGGGTTGGGGTTGGGGGTTGGGGGGGTGGGAGGGATGGGGAAGTTTCTCTCCTTACGGGTGCCGCGGGATTTTACGATAGAGCAATTATTTTCGTAAGGTTTTTATACGATTGAAAAACAACGGGACATAGTTGTTATTACAATGAGCCGGCGAGATATGTATACTTAAAAAACAAAACAAAAAAAACAAAAAAGAAAAAAAGATTATCGGGAGATGACGTGACATATATCCTATCTACTCATATCCAATTGTAATTGGCCGAAGGATACGTACGTACATACGTACGTACATACATACATGCATACATACATACATCTATACACACCATATATCTTATGGCGAGAGTTTATAAAAATGAAAAGTAATAATAATAATAATAATAATAATATTAATAATAATAATAATAATAATAATAATAATAATAATAATAATAATAATAATAATAATAATAATAATAATAATAATAGTAACTGAATGTAAAACGGGAGAGTACGGAGAATACATACATATGTATATGCTTTTCTAAGATTGATATATATATATATATATTCCAAATGAAAAATTTATTAAAATACGTCGTAAATTTTGAATGTACCGTTGTATTGTATATTTCAATTGTGTGCTGACAGTATTTAGATTTAAAAAAAAATAAACAACAACAACAAAAAAAAAAGAAAAGAGGATAAATACGAAGTTACGATCGATGTCGGACTTGTGCGAGATAATCCGGGATTGTTTACGATACTATATCGTAATGTTTGTTTTACGCAAAACGAAAAGGGGTTGTTTTTACGAGAATGAATATAATCTATGTATATATATATACCATATATATACATATTGTATATATATTTATCTACATGTTTGTAATAGATGCATTAAAATTTAAGCGTACGGTTTAACTGTCTGCATGTAAATAGATAATTATTTATTATATTATCTAACGTTACTATTATATACCGTTGTTATACGATTCTTGCCGTAAAAAACAATACGAAAACATTCATCCTCCTTATTCGCTCTCTCTCTCTCTCTCTCTCTCTTTCTCTCTCTAATTATCTTTCTCTAATTTCACTTTGTCTCTTTTGAGATATGTAATTTTCTCTCTTTCTTCCATTCCTTTCTTTCCTTCTCCATATGTTTCAGCTTCCAGTTCATTAATTTTAATTCGTTTGTATAAACTCAGTTCTCTGTGCTCTGTGTTCTGAAGAAATAATCTCAAATTAATTGTTCGTATAACACAATAGCGATAAATACGGTGAGCGAAGTTTTCAGAAAAAGAGACAAAAGAGAAAAAGGATGAAAAATGCGAGAGAAGAGAAAAGAAAAGAAAGCAAAAAAGAAAAAAAAGAAATTCTCGTTTTCCTTTCTTAGCCGTGCGAGAAATTATATTCAATAAATTCAGCGTCAGTTAAGCGAATAATTAATTAAAAATCGATATAATCGAGAATACGTAATAATATTTAATAAAAACGAATGCAATGGACAACGTGTATATATATATATATATATATATATATATATATATATATATATATATATATATATATATTGTAATGAATATAATGACGTATCGTATCAGGCTCGATATTGTAATGTATTGAAAATAATTAGTACATCTTTTTAACGATATATTTATTATCTAAACGATATTTATTTATACATTTTCTTACCGATAAACATTAACCGAGGTTTTAGTCATCGAGAGCTCGGGAAAAACCTGAGAAGTTAAGCCGACTAATAAGCCGTTCGTTCTCTTCATTGTATCTGTGAAAGAAAGGAAGAGCAAAAGAAGAAGGAACAGAGAAAAAGAAACAAGAAAAAAAAATAAATAAATAGAAAAGAAAAGAAGAAGAAAAATAATAAGAGGGTAGAGTGGCGCAAAGGAGCGATTTGATACAAGTTTCGGAATTAGAGTTTGGGACATTCGGAATTAGCCGGGGAGAGGAAGAAAAAGGAGTGTAAGAAGAAAAGAAGTGACGAAGGGAGAGAACAAGTAGCAAAAAAGTAAAGAAAACAAAAATATAAAGAAGAGGAAGTGGAAGGAGATAACTAAAAAAAAAAAAAATAATAAATAAACGCATGAGTTTCGTTTCGTTGAAAGTATTTGCAAAGAAACAGTATACGTAGTTTTTAAAAACAATAACAACAATCGTATTTATTAAATATTACTAATGCATAACCTCCACCCCCCCTCCCTCGCAAGCCTTGCCGTCTCCTTCTCCTCCAGCCCCCGCCCCTCACCCCCTCCTTCCCACTAACGCATATTATAACGTGAAATTTAAATGTCAGCGAGTTTCTTCTCAAAGGCGCAAAAAAGAAAAGAAACGCTATATAAGCGTAAGCGTAGAAATTTAAAGGAAACCAAAAAGAGAAAAAAGAAATTACCAAAACAAAAAAACAAACAAACAAGAACAAAATAAAACGAAGGGGTAAAGAGAAAATAAAGAAAAAAAAAAATAAAATGAAAAGAAAGAGAAAGAGAAAGGGAAAGATAAAACGAGAAGGGAATTATTATATGTAAACGACAGAAATGGAAAAAAATAAAGCCATAAAAAGCTCAATGTATCCTTAAAGCTCACTACAGTAGAAACTTCGACAGAAGAATGTTACGATGTAATAAAAAAAAAAAACAACAAAAAAAGCTTCTAAAAAGCTTCAACGACACTCACGGAGCACGCTTGATTTCTAGAAAAAAAAAAAAAAAAAGAAAATACAAAAATACAAAACGAAAAGCCGAAAGAAAACATACAAAAAAAAGAGAAAAGAAAGAAAAAGAAACGACGATACAATAACAGTTCCAATGATCCGTGATACTCATGATTGTATAGTCGAACAACAATTATTTCCTTCGAACTTCCCATCCCGATTCACCCCCAACCCACGCCCAACCCCCAACTCTCCACGACCATACATACCACCTGTTATCGACGAATGTACGAATCTACGAGAATGTAACGAGCATGCATAATACGAGACTGTAAAAAATAAGTACATTTAATAAGTTATATTGATTTGATTTATCGAAATAGACGATCGGTCTTTGTTATTGTTAATTTTTTCATTCATATATTTAAAATCGATCATACTGATTAACGAGGATTAATAATTATCGTATCGTATCGAAAAGTTTTCCTTTTTTTTCGTCTCACATGAAAGAAGTTATATTTCATCGAAAAAGAAAAATATGGGACGTAATTAAATACATACGTACATACTTACGTACATGCATATACATGCATATGTGTATGTGCGTGTTTTTCAAAGAAGAAGAAGAAGAAGAAGAAAAAGAAGAAGAAGAAGAAAAAGGACATACGTGAGAAATTAAAGGAAACTTTTCGAACGTATCATCCAGTCTGAAATCCTTGATCTCTATCAAGCTCTCTTCAAAATCATACATACATGCATACATGCATACGTACATACATAGATAGGTTCATTCTAACTTAGAGATTCTCAACAATAGCTAAGAATGACACAGTGGTATACGGATGCATACCATTGTCACGTTCTTTCAACCATGAATAGTGATCATCAGGATGACATACATGCATACATACATACATATAGCATTTCATTTCTCATCAGATTTATAACTTTTCAAAAGTTTAAGCTCAACCAACGTGTATCCCCCTTTCACGATTTATTCTCGAACGGTATTTGTATCATTATTTGCATCGGAGATTTGATCATTCAATGTCATTTGTTCGCTACCACGATTCTCGATTTTAAACGATTTATATTTCTCGGTTTTTTCCTTTTTCCTTATCCTTTTCTCCTCCTTTTTGTTTTGTTTCTCCATTTTGTTACCCGTTGCCGTGCGATTATGTATATAATATGAATAAATATGCGATAAGTAAAAAGTATTTGCGCATCTTCTAAAACCAGATAACATAAGAGTGGACCAAAAAGTATTGTGAGATCGTGACTCGATCAAAAACCATATGCCGTTTGTGATTCGTCATAGAAATGAGTTATCCCGGTTCTATGGGGCGTGCGAATAGTTTTTATTCTGAAACTGTACACGTTGTATACATACATATATGGTCTTTCTATATTTACATAAGATATTTTTTAAGTGATCCTTTTCACACTCATATATATATATATACATATATTTAAATATTAAGAAACGTATGTATGTGTGCGTGCGCGCGTGTGTGTGTGTATGCGCGCCTGTAAGCTGAGTCGAGTTCGAAAAAAGAAAAAGAAAAAGAAAAAAAAAAGATATCGAAAGACGTGAATGAATTAGGACAAATACGTGATCGACAGGAAGATAATTAATTAGTTATTGTTCTACAATTGTGTAATTACGTGTAATGCCTTTTGCAATGAGTGCGTTATATTATCGAGAACACGCTTTAAACACCGTACAATAAGCTGTATTAGTTTTCGCTTGTGTCAGACCTTTTCCAGTTTTGCGCTGTTATTAGAGAGCAATCTTTAAAACGTACAGACTATTTTGTTGTTGTTTTCGTTTTTGTTCTTTGTTTTCTTTTTTTTTTTTAATTTTTTTTCTACGTCCATCTCATTCCAACGAATTAATACACTTTCGCTTATGGTTTGTTGCATTATCTTTTTTATTACGATCTATTCTATTCGCTTTGAAATAAGAAAGAAGATGATAGATCTATTGTTAATATATATTTAACAAATCTGTTTGTATTTTTCAAATCGAAAAGCTCTCTCTCTCTCTCTCTCTCTCTCTCTCTCTCTTGACGAAGAAAAAAAACGGGCTGAACGTTACCAAACATTTGTTTATTGTTCTTTTTTTCTTGTATTTTCGTCGGTCTTCGAACGTCCAGAATAAAAAATCATTTTGATTAGATTCAGACCGTATTGAATGGGAAATATTTTCTTCTTTTTTTTTTCAATTTTTCTTTTTAGACGTTCGGTTCACACGAACACGTGCATCTGTTAGGGCCACGCTTCGTTTAATAAAGAATTTTAGATTCGAAGCAGTACCTGCTACGTAGGTGATAAAAATTTCTTTGAGGGATTAAAGATCAAATAATAATAATAATAATAATAATAATAATAATGTTTTATCGCACGTAGGGAGAAATAAGAAAGATGGAACTGTGTAAGAGATACTACGTAGTTAAATAAATTCGTGGCGTCCTCGAAAGACTTTTTTAAAAGTCACCGTCGAAAAGGAAGAATATTTTTTAACTGTAATTACACACGAACACGCAAACACAAATACACATCTATACACGGATACGTTCTTACGAACGTACGCACGCACGCACGCACGCACACACGCACACGCGGACAGAAACACACAAGAAAAAAAAAAAGAAATACGACGAAAGCACGCCAATGTTTCCTTTAATTATATTTTCTTATTTTTATGTGTACGCGTTATATGGATAAAAAGCGTTATCCGAATAACAATGAAATAATAGAAACATATTAGGTAAGGAAATGTTTGCAAAATGAAATTGATAAGTGTTTTAGCATTGTATCAAGAAGTGTGTGTGTATATACCCAAAAGCAATGTGTTATATAATGTCGATATGCCCCTAAACGCGACCTACCCTCCCTCCCTCCCTCCCTCCCACCCTACTCTCCCGTCCTCTTTGCCTATCCCTCTGTCCCATTCTCGCTCCCTATCGTTTTACTCGTATTGTAAAAAGAAAAGAAAAATTTAAATAATAACAATAATAATAATAATAATAATAATAATAATATTAATAAATAAATAAAGAATTAAACGAGATAACATTGACGAAGAACGAAAGAAAAAGGAAAAGGAAAGAAAAGAAAAAAATAAAAATAAACGAATGAAAAATGTAACCCTACAGTTAAGCCGGAAAATGTAAAGTGATAAACAAATACGAAATTAGTTTCGACGTTTGTTATATATGTTCGTGCGCATAGCGTGTGAAGGGATGAAAAAGATTAAAAAAAAATAAAAATAATAAAAAAAAAAAAAAAAATAAAAAAAGAGAAAAGATAAGAAAAGAAAACGCAGAAAATGTTATTATTGACACAAAGTTTCGGTGATGCGTCGTGCCTATTCTTTCACGTCCAGAGACGCGTTTCTCTGTGTATATCTAGCTGTTGAAGCGGCAATAAATTTCAAAAATCGCTCCTCTCGATTATTACGATCGTTATTTTCTCTCTCTCTCTCTTTCTCTCCATTTCATACATTGATATGCATGCGTGTGCATTTGCAGAGTGAATACAAAAAAAAAAAACAAAGAAAAAAAACAGGATTTCACGAGTGACAATACACCAATCCAGTAATCGACTCTCTCACGGTGAACAAAAATTTGCCGGTAAGTATGAAATAAAAATGAAGCGACATAAAGCGAAGTAAAAATTAAAAAAAAGAAAATAATAATAATGATAATAATAACAACGATAATATTAATAATAATACAAGCGAATTGGACCTACTTTAAAAATTTTTTCTTTTTTAAATCAAAATCTTTTTTTTTTCTTTATCTTTTTCTCGTTAACCCCAATCGTACACACCACGAAATAATTACAAGTTGTGCGCTCGGGGGGAGGAGCGAGGAGGGGGTTGCGCTCAACGAACACACTTTGATCAGTTATCGTTTATACAGAGCGAATGATTTTGACAAAAAAAAAAAAAAACAAAACAAACAAACAAACAAAATACCTCATATCCTTCGAAGCCTCGAACGAACTAATAAAATCGGTAGATTTGAAAACGCGTTTACGATACCGTCATTACAAAAAAAAAAAAAAAAAAGAAAAATTCACGAATCACGCTCGACGCAAATAGTTTTAATCGAGCTCGAAGTTGATCCTATGGTGTCCTCTGTACCAACCCCCCACGGGCACTCAACAAGGGATAAAATGAAATGCTCTGTATCGCGTGTGACTTCAAAAAGAAAAAAAAAAAAAAAGAAAGAAAAAAAACCACTCGTAACGTATCGCTCTTTGTTACGGCGAAATGAATAAGATTATTTATCGATCGTCCGTCGTATCATTCACACCTGACGTTTCTTACGAAAGTCTTCCGACTTATATTCTTTCTCCTTCAAGGAGAGAAAAACGAAGGACCATCATAGAAAGCGAATGAAAAATGTTGCTGCGCGTTTGAACCGAACCATGGTGGTGGTGGTGGATCGGGTCGGGACGTGCGGTGGTGAAAAGAACGGAGGGTTACGGTATCAAAGAAATTCACAAGAATTTATTATCCCTCCGTTCGTTTTATAATATATTCTCTGAGCGTTCGACGCGCACAATGGCAAACGTAATATTACCGCGAATGTGATCCGTGGCCGTATCAAAGAGGTGTCAAATTTGACGCGTCAACCGATCTATCATTAGCCTATCGTACCTATCTACCATCTGTAATTTCATTTCCTGGCATATCCTGACGAGACGTTCTTACGTACGATTGATTATGTCAAGTAAATCGTCCAAGTACTTTTCAATAAGGATAGCGCGTTTCCTCATGAAAACCGTCGGCTTTTGGTATCCCGAGACGGTAAAAGAAAAATGGATTTTCGACGGGATATTACTTTACACGTTGATGGCGGTGACAACGTCTTTGGTTATCGTGTCTCTCGACGTTTATTATAGTTGGGGTGATTTTTACGTGAGTATAATTAAAAAAAAAAAAAAAAATAAAAAAGAAGGAAAGAATTGCATCATCGATCCAAGAAGAATTCAAATATCATTCCTGAATGATTTCTGTGAAAAGCAATATTTTCGAACGATCATCCTCATGCGAAACGTTCATTCGCAGGCGATAACTTATACGGCGTGCAGCATAATGCCGGTGATAATAGTATTGCTTAAAATCTCAATATTCATATTGCACCGTACGAAAATGATGGACTTGATTAAATATACCCAGGAAAACTTTTGGTATCGTGAATACGACGATTTCGGTGAGATGATATTAAGGGGGATCGACAATAAGGGAATACTTTTGATGTGTTCCTTCACGTTCTTCGTACAAGGGACCGCCGTTACTTATACCCTTACACCGATAATAGGTAAACTTTCGAACAATTCGATGATATCCTTTCTTTTCTTTATCTTTTTTTCTTTCTTTTTCTTTTTCTCTTAACCCTAGTTGTTCGCCTTCCGGGGCGATAAAGAACACGCCGGATCAAAACTTTGAGCTCTTCGATTGAAACAATTTGCGCCTAGCACGATTCGTGGGATTATTATTGTTATTTATTTATTTATTTATTTATTTATTTTTTATAACGACAAAATTGATAATACGTTTTGAAACCGCACCTAACCGATCTATTATTTCATTCGAGGCTTCGAAAGGATGCACGATGTTTTATTTTCTTTTCATTATTTTTGTTTTTGCCTTTTACGAAGTCAAATTCATTATTCACTCCTTACAAACGACGGCCGTACGAAGTGCGCCCGAGAGGTTTTAGCGCATAACTTCGTCATTATTTCGAGATCCGAGCAACCAAAGTTATAATCGACGTTGTCCTAAGCGAGACGAATCATTTATTTCACTTAGAAAACTTGGGTAAGAATGACAGCGATAGGATTCTACCATTCAAGATATGGATCGACGTACCATTCTCGACGAGCCCTTACTTCGAGATATTCTTCACGATCGAGGTAATTACGTATTCTTAAGTAAATTAATAAAAATTAAAAAAATTAAAATTAAAAAATTAAAAATTAAAAAATTAAAATCTCTCGCAATCGCGTATTCTTCTTTTGCTTTTCTCGTTTCTTTCCTTTCCTTTTTCTTTTATCTTCTTTTTCCTCTCCTTCACTTTCCTTCATTCTCTTTTCCTAACTGATCTCGAATCGGCCATTGTCTCGGCTCTTTCGGACGACTTTCGTTCGTTAACGCCTCGTGACAATCTTCCCCCCCCTACCCCTCCTACCCCCCACCCCTACCCCCGCTTAACAATCAATACCCAACCATCGATATTCCAAATCGATTCTCTATACAAAGAGACATTTCATTTCGCAGACTCTCGCCCTGATACACACCGCCGTTTGTTTCGCCTGTTTCGATAATTTTTTATGCCTCCTAAGCATGCACGTCGCCGGCCAATTCAAAATGCTACAGCGCAGGCTCGAGACGATTTTTGATTGGGACATTGGCGCACCATTGAAAGCTGTAACGACTACGAATAACCAGAGACTGAACGATTGCATTAGGAGGCACAACGAATTGATCGATTACGTTGGCAAATTGGAAAATATATTCACCCACACGATGTTGTGCCAGTTGTTGATATCGAGCGTGATGCTTTGCGTGGCAGGATTTCAAATGTTCTTGGTAAAAAAAAAAAAAAAAAAAAGAAAAAATAAAAGATAAAAACTATTAATTTTTTAAATCGGGGGTGGGGGAGATAAAATAAAATAGAAAACGATCGCACGAAATTGGGATAACGCGATGTTCGCGTTAACGTATAACGATGGTTATAATAATTCATATTAAATTAAATTTTCACGATCAATAGTCACAAGGAACGTTGATAAGGAGGATGATATTCGTCGCCCATACCAACGGATGCTTCTTCCAACTCTTTGCAATAACATTGACGGCGAACGAGTTATTGATTGCCAGTCAAGGGGTCAGTGAGGGCGCCTACGCCGCAAATTGGCCCTTCCTACCTTCAGAAATGTTTACCGACATAACCGGAAGTCTTGTAATGATTATGCTCCGAGCGCAAAAGCCTTGTTGCATAACGGCAGGCGGATTCTTTCCTGTCTCTCTCGAAACATGTATGGCGGTAACAATAAAATTAATCTTATAATAATAATAATAATAATAATAATAATAATAATAATAATAATAATGATGATGATGATGATGATGACGACGACGATGACAATAATAATAACAAGCTCGCGAGAACGTATAAAAGATTGAAAACTTACGTTGATTTTTTTTTTTTTTTTTGTATTACTCCAGTGTTCTTTTTCTTTCCATTTTTTTTTTGGTCTCTTCTCTTTTCGTCATTTTATTTCTATCTTCTTTCATTTCTAGGTCTTGAAGACAGCGGCTTCTTACTTCACGTTGTTGAGAACTTTCGATGACGAAAACGATTGAATTTTTCTATCGAGAGAAAGGAGAGTGAGATAAAAGGAAGAGATAAAAGATATTCGTTGAAATTAATACATACGGAAACGTCCGATACATTAATATTACGACTCGTTTTATGATCTCTTTTTTTTTCCAAACCCCATCCCGTCGAGATCTTACTTTTCCATTCAACTTCGACGTATATCGGAAGGATCATAGTTGTCTTACCTTTCATTATATTACCTTATATGAACGATGATTCCAGGTTTCCTCTGTTCTACCATGTTCCTTTGTATTTCGTTCTAACGTTCGCTATCCAACGTTACGACCCTCCTCCTCCTCCTCCTCCTCCTCCTCCTCTTCCTCCTCTTCCTCCTCTCATATTCCCACGACTAAAGACAGCTGTTATCGTTATTCTTTTGATCTCACAATCCCACAATCACTCGCGAGTAATTTTTCTTCATGGTCTATAATCCAATATCGACCGTCTCCTCTTATTTCACAATTTCTTATCTCGTTGAAAGATCCCAATGGTTTATCTATAAACCATTCGTTTGATTACACGCCTCCGTTATATGATTTTCTTTAGTCATTTATCTTTTACTTCTTTCTTTTTCTTTCCTTTTTCTTTTTTTCGATGCAACAATCCGTTTATCAATCATGCTCGTAGCGCAGAAGGAACGTGTTATTACGTTTATCGGATTTTTTCCTCGGTCGTTAGTCTATTAAAAAAAAAAAAAAAAAAAAAAGAAAGAAAGAAAGAAATGAAAAAATAAAATAAACGATTAGAAGTTGTTTATAAAAATTCGAAAATAAGGAGAACGCTGTTAGATGCTTTTCAAAGATTTCCCATTTGAAGGTGAACGTATCGAAAAATAAAAAAATAAAAGAAAAAAAGAAAGAAACGTTCGAAAGAAAATACAAGGAACGATCTCGTCGTTTCTCGCGGTGTATCATTACTTTGTTTGTAAATTAATAATCGTTTCTTTAAGAAATAGAAAAAGACTTGGAACGTTATTTACGTTCTCAGTATCATCGTAGAGACGTCGTAGAGGATTAAGAAAAATGAAGAAAACGAAATTTTTGTCGGTCAACCTGGCACGATTTTTAATGAAAATCATTGGCTTTTGGTCGGCTGATACAATCAATGAAAAACGCCTATTGGATATACTTTTCAGTTACACCATAATCGCGATCGCAATAGCATTGTGGATCGAGGCGTACGACTTTTACGTTAGCCTCGGTGAATTCTACGTGAGTGTTTCGTTTTATCTTCGTTTTGCTGATGTTAATTTGTTTTTCTTTTTTTCTTTGGTTTGTTTTTTTTTTTTTTTTCTTTCGTCCCACACTATATATGGATGATGATATTTTTTCAACAGGCACTCACGTATACCGCCTGCAGCGCAATGCCGGTTGCGGTGATTCTAATGAAATTAATAATATTTCTGCCTAATCGCAAGGACATCATGAAATTGATTAGATACACCGAGGAAAGCTTTTGGTTCAGGGATTACGACGAGTTCGGTGAAAAGATATTGAACGACGTTAATAAAAAGGGATCGATTTTGATCTGTTGTTTCACGTGTTGCGTACAAAGCACCGTATATACTTACATGCTAATACCTCTAATAGGTATACTATTACTACAATTACTACTATATTACTATTACTACTACTTGTCAAATAGATTTAAGTGCGTTAAACTCTTTATGACGCCTACTGTCTTTGGGTATGTATCTACATGCGAGAAATGCCAAGGATGTTTCGAACGAAATTTGTTATATATTGGAAAAAAAAAGAACAAAAATAAAAGAAAACATCGCGAAGTCATTTCTCCGTGTATCGTTTTGCTTTTTATTTATTTATTTTTTTTTAATTTTTCTTTATTTTTTGTTTCTCGTTTTGTTTCAATCTATTTAAATTCGAGCAACCGTTAACGACTATAATAATTGTCCTGTACGAGTCGATCAAAAAATTTTGTCTCGATCTTCGTCACCCCGTTCAAAAAAAAAAAAAAAAAAAAAAAAAAAAACAGAAGAAAAAGAAGAAAAATTAAATCTTCTCGTTACAGAAAATGTAGGAAGAAATGGGAGCGACAGAATCTTACCCTTCGACGTCTGGTTAGGGGGAGCAGACATACATTTGTCGCCATATTTCGAATGGGCTTTTGCGCTTCAGGTGACGTTCATATTAATTTTCAAATATTTAACCCCGGTTGTGCATACCTCAAAATAATTTCAAATTGTGAACTTGGGTGAGTTACAACCTACGGCCACTTTCGAGAGACCGTCGTTAACGAGGAACGAACAATTTTGACACCGACAAAAAAAAGAACCGTATATCCTTTGAATAATAATAATCCGATATGTTCGTAAACGCATTTACAAATTCGTCGTTATAAAATAAAATAATACGAAAATCACGAATTGTGTCCTTAGAGGAAATCGTTTCAATCGAGAGCTCAAAGTTGATTCGTTCGGTGTCCTGCACCAATCCCGACAGGAACACACAACTGGGGTTAATTAATCACGCATACAATACGACATTATTATTATTATTATTATTATTATTATTATTATTATTATTATTTCTAAACTTATCATTTCGCAGATTATCGCGTTGGTACATTCAGGACTTTGTTTCTGTTGTTTCGATAACTTTCTATGCCTGTTGAATCTAACGTTGGCCGGACAATTCAGGATATTGCAACACCGTTTGGAAACCTTGTTCGACAATAGCGTATTGTATTGCCGAAAGAACGACGATTACGTTACCTTGGACGATGACTCTCGGGAGACCTTTCGTGAATTCAAAAGATGCGTCGAACATCATCGTAATCTAATAGATTATGTTGACGAGTTGGAAAGGATATTCGCCATGGCGACGCTGTGCCAATTGTTGATGTCGAGCGTCATGCTGTGCGTCGCAGGATTTCAAGTTTTTCTGGTACACATTCTCGAGAGCTTGTCGAAGAAAAAAAAAAAAAAAAAGAAAAAAAAGATAGAAAGAAAATGAATCGTAATTTTAACAATGATCCATCTCGATTTCGTTAACGGCTAATATTCTCTCTTCCAATTTAAAGTCCCGCGGTATAGCAACACGCCAGTTTCTATTCGTCTCGCACGTTTACGGTTGCTTCTTTCAACTATTCGTCATAACGTCGGCTGGCAACGAGGTAATCGTCGAAAGCCGTGCGGTCGGCGATGCAGCTTACAAAGCCAATTGGCAGACATTACCCCATGAGCCCTATAAGAAGATTAAAACGGGACTCATGATGATTATGGCACGTGCCGAGCGACCCTGTTACATTACAGCCGGTGGCTTCTTTCCCGTATCTCTAGAAACGTTCATGGGGGTAATTAATAATAATCCATCCCCTTCCTACGTCCTCCCATTTATCTATTATTATAAAATAACGTGATTATTAATTTAAGGTATTAAGTACTGCCACGTCTTACTTCACTTTATTACGTAAATTTGACGAAGACGAAGGTGTTCGATGAATGATGTTTAATCGACGACTACTTCCGACCTTTCTGTATCGAATCAATAAGAAATCTAATTATTTTATCGCCGTAACGATTCTGTTGTTATTAATACGATGTTCTTTCGTATTAATCTTTTCGATCGTATAATTACTTACGTAAGAGAGACAACGCACGACGACGACGACCGCCATTATTGAGATTTTACGATTTCGTTCAGATTTTTTCGAACGGTTTACGTTCTTAACGGCACGTACAAGCACGCGTGCATCCTTCGATCTCGAGAATATTTTCCATTTCAATTCGAAATTATATACGAGCTCACTGAACTGCACTGATTATTACGCATTGTTTTAATAAACGGAGATCGAACCGTTTCTATCGTTCCTCGCCGTTCCGTACAACTTTGATGACACTCTACGACTACTTTCGTAGATCGGATCAAATTTTCTGTATACGACTGCTAGATCGTAGGATCGCTATTTTCGAAAAGTGGACGATTGATCGTAGAGGAGTAAATGGCAGATAGACGATAACCGTCTATCTCTGCGTTTCCCTAAATTGTCACCCTTCGCGTTTCGCGTCGGAGAAAATTGGATTTGGCGAAGAAAGAAAAGAAGAGAAAAGAGAAAAAAAGAGAAAGAAAAAGAAAAGAAAAGAAGAGAATGGAAAGAAAGAGAGACAAAAACGTTCCCAAAAATTCGTCGAACGATCGATGTCTTCGTTCGTCATGAATTCAAAAAGAGAAATGTCGTACGATCACCCTGGGTAGTTGTTGTTCGATAGGAGAAGCCTGTGTTATTAGTATGACAGGTTGACAGGCGTCATTGGATCACTACGAAAGTTGACAACTGATCAAAGCCGAGTCCTGCCGGCTATAGCCGTTATTACGATAATCGCTCGTCAAGTATCAACGTCAAAAGTTTTCTCTATCTTTTTCTATCCAGAGATAGATAAGTCGCGACGAATCGAATAGAATCGAATCGAATCGAATCGTATAGAATCATGGTGTCCGCCGTGCGTAATCACAGAAAAAAAGATATTTCTATAATCCTGACGACTTTTTTCATGAAATTTACCGGCTTTTGGTTGGCCGCCGATACGAAGGAACAATTTCGTAGACGCGTTGCGTTTTATTACAACGCCGGTGCCGTATCGTTCGCCGTTTACGTCGAGATAACAGATTTTATTTATTCCCGTGACAATTTCACCGTGAGTTTTCATTATTTTTTACGTATCAGTCCCGTCATCTTATCGCTCGATCTTATTCATCATCGATAAACTTTAACGAATCTCTTTAGGAGGCCATATACATATTATGTAACACCATGACGCTCGTAATGGTACTGTCTAAAATGTTGATATTAACGTTGCATCGTACGAAATTTATGTATCTTATAAAATACATGGAAGATCAGTTTTGGAATTCCAATTACGAGGACGAAGAGAATAAGATCGTGGAAAGTTGTAGAAGGCAGTGCACCTATTTCGTTTGTTCCTTCACTTTTTTCGCACTGGGTACGGTATTTTGTTACATGATAACGCCGATCGTCGGTAAGGGAAATTATAATGCAATAAGAAAAAGAAAAAGGAATTCATTTCGAAAGACGATTAATACGCTTCAATAGTTTTTTAGAAAACATTGGTAAAAATGAAACCGACAGGATACTACCATTTACAATGTGGATAGATCTACCTTTCTCAACTACGCCATATTTCGAGGCGATGTTCGTGATACAGGTATTTCTTCTTTTTGTTTTTTTTTTTTTTTTTTTAATCGGACATTTAATTGCAATACCGTTGCGATATTACTTTCAAATTAACTTAGAGATTTTCGTTATTGCATATGTCCTAGGTTTTATCGTTATACGGGGTTGGCATTTGTTACTTCTGTTTCGACTGTCTGTTATGCATCATGAATATTCATACGGCAGGACAATTTCGTATTTTGCAACATCGTCTAATTAAAGTTTATCAAGAAAACGATATCCGTTATTATTATAATATTAATCAATTACAAGCTGTTTACGATAGGTTTAAGGAACTTGTGATGCAGCATCAAATGCTCATCAAATATTCCCAGGATTTAAATCACGTGTTTACTTTCATTACGCTCGGCCAGGTATTAATATTCAGTATACTGATATGCCTCGTGGGCTATGAAATATTTATAGTGAGTAAAAAAAAAGTATTATCGAATATCGAATTAGTACTTTAAATTATCGTCCCTTTTTCCCAAAATATTTATTTATTTGAAATTTGTATGTTCGACGGCTTGCGTTTAAATTGAAATTTTTATCGATTATTAAAGGCGGACGCAGCTCCTACCAGACGTGCCGTTTTCATATTTTATATAACAGGTACAATGACCCAGCTAATGATGTTCACGTACAGTTGTAATATATTGGCAGAAGAGAGCATGAATGTAGCCGAGGCAGCATATTCGTCATCATGGACATCAATGCCCATAAATGAAATCAGTAAATTCTTGAGGAAAGGTCTATTAATGATTATTATAAGAGCTCGAAAACCATGCGCCCTATCAGCCGGTGGATTCTTCTCCGTATCATTGGAAACTTATACTGCGGTAAAGTTTATTTTATCAAATGTTGGAAACTAATTGGAATTAATTTTTAATTTAAATACGTTTCATTCGCAGGTAATGAGCACCGCAATGTCCTATTTCACATTACTCAGACAACGCAGTTTGGAAGTAATTGGTGTCTGATTGATAAATCTATGAAAGATTTAACTTCGATGAAATATCTTCATCGGAATTAAATCTATAATAAATTGTAATATTAATAAAATAGTATAATGCATTATAATGTAATAATATTATAAAATGTTACAATTATTTAATAAATTTAATGACTTTCAATTTTTCTTACCGTTGGTACTACAAATGAGAAATAAAATTTTAATAGTTATCCTTCGAATTACTGTATTACCGATATGATAATATCAACGAGCTGTATTATCGACAGTTGGTATCTACAAAAGATCCTATCAGTAGATAAAATAGAAATCATTTATATCATCGTATTATAATACTTATCATTCGAGATAAGAAAATTTAATGTAATAGAACTGTGTCAATGTTTATAATTTATTTGTACATAATTCTTTGTACGAATAACAAAATATTGAGAGTAAAAGAAAACATAAAGAAACAATTACAACTTATAAAAAAATGTCATATATATATATATATATATATATATATATATATATATATATATATATATATATATATTTTAGTTTTTCCCATATATTCCAAACTCTGTTGAAAAATTTATTTCTTTTTACTGAGAGTTTCTATCAAAGCTTTGAAAGCTTTCATACTCTCAACACGAATTTCATCGTATTTAACGATTTCAGACTTCATACGCTTGTACCACTTAGTAATATGCGTAAATTTACTGAAATCATAATCCATGAGCTGCAAAGAGAATGATAAAGAGATAATAAAGAACGTCTGCAAGTTCTAATAAATAAATTACGTTAGATGAAAGGAATGAGAGCGTTTGCTACTTTAAACTCCTTTTTACCTCCAAGTTAGAAACGGTGGTAGTGATAGAGTGGTCGGCTATCGTCATATTTTTACCAGCTACATAGGTCTCATTCTCTAAAAATTTATCAAGGAATTCGAGAGCCTTTTCAATCTTCTCGTATTTGCTTTGATCCTTAGGTGCTCCAGCGAAGATCACTGGATACTGTTCAATCCAAGATATCAATTAATTTATATATATATATATATATATATATATATATATATATATATATTAATATTAATAATATTATTATATTAATATTATATATATATATGTCTATATTATATAAATAATAAATAAAAAAATATATAGAAAATAATTAATATATATTATTATTATTTATTAATTATATTATTATATTAATATTATATATATATATATATGTGTGTGTATATATGTACATATGATAATTATTAACTTACGTAATAATCTCCAAAGGACTGATACAAAACGTTAGCATCGAAAAACAATCTTTGATTGACAATAGCACGTTTCTTTGCATCTTTCGGATACAATGAATCATTTTTACCGTACTGATCGACCAGATATCCCATAATTGCGCGACTGTGGGAAATGATTACTCATTAACATACATAACAATCAACAATACTAATAGCACGGGATAATGAAAATACCTTTCCCATAAGTAAAAACCATTGTCATCGATGGTAGGTATGGTATGTTGAGGATTCATCTACGACATTTCGAAAGATTGTATTTTTTAAATGTCGCAATGACCAGGAAAAAAAGAGAAAAAATATTGGGATAAAATTAATAATTTTTAAGATACAATCGACATTTAGAAAAAAAAAAAGAAAAGTTACCTTGAGAAATTCCGGTTTGAGGTGTTCGCCAGTCATTAAATTAGTATCTTTCAAATTCAGGGTAACACCAACAGCCGCCGCCGTTAAACGAACGGCAGAGCATGGTGCACTTCCTAGTGCCTGATAAAGATCGATCGGCATTTTTCTATTCTGTAAACGTTAAAGCGAACGTCAAAATTGTATCAACGTAGTAATTAATTCTCATTAGTTAACCATAGATAAGGTTTAGAAGATTATTTCGTCAACCTAACAATTTTTATCCACGGTCGAATATATGTAATAATAACTTTGCTTATCTCAATCGACAAAGAAAAAAAAAAACATTCTTATCTCGATCGTTCTGATAATCTTGTATCGTGCAATTAAACGCGATACATATGAAAAAAAAAAAAAAAAAAAAAAAAAGAAAGAAAGAAAGAAAAAAAGTCACAATTTCGTTCGTTGGCCGATATCTAAACGAATCTATTTTATTTAAATATCGACTTCGCAATTTGAATTAGATAAGGAAAAAACAATTCTTATTCGAACGTTATCAAACGTGTTACATGATTTTTCTTGTTAGTGATAAGAAGTCTGATATATCCAATAACTTCCTCGTTCGAATTCTTTGTTAAAAAACATGGTATAATACTACTTTCGTTACATCAACTCGTTAAGGATAGTTAACACTTTTACGCATCACGAAACGCGACGTATGGATCTATGCGCTCAAGGACAAATATTTAGAACGTGTTCTCACTCTCTATCTCTCTCTCTCTCTCTCTCTCTCTCTCTCTCTCTCTCTCTCTCTCTTTCTCTCTCTCTCTCTCTCTCTCTTTCTCTCCGTTTCCTTTCTAGGTTTCATATCACAATTATAAAACGTAAAACTTCCATTTAACGTTTCACTGGATCACCGAGAACGAAAACGAGATCGAAATCGAGATCGAGAACGAGATCGAGATCGAAATAATTTCACATAACTTTCGATAGGAACGCACGATCGCCGGATAGTTTTATATTTTTTCAAAATAATTTGTCGAACGAACCTTTACGTTGAGTTTCTCGGTGATGCGTCGAATAGCAGTAGTATTTGTGATCGTATGCCGGTTCTCCAAGCTCTCTATATAAACATGACCAGTAACTACGGTGCTGCCTCTCTATTGTTGGGAAGTATTTCGATGAGAGATAGTAGGGGAAGGATAAGAGGGGGAGGGAGGCGGAGGAGGAGAGTGGATGGGTGGATGGGTGGAGACGCAGAGGCAGAGATATATATCGATCATTCTAGTTACTTCTAAAATCTGACGATTCACGATGATTCTCGTAGGCGTTGCCATTTGTACATTTTCGATTAGGATCATTGCATAGGTTTCTTCAAACTTTGTCGAGTCATTTATTTTTATCTCTCGCATTTTTCTTTTTTTCTACTTTTTTTTTTCATTGTTGATTTATTTATTTTCTTTATCGCCAGTCGCGTGGACGTTTGTAACTTTATTATCTGTCATGACAATTACACGTGTGCCATTATATTTTTTGGTTTTATTTTTTATTTTTTTTTTATTTTTTATTTCTCTTTTTTTTTCCTTTTCGAAAAGAAGCAAAGGAAAAAACGAAGGAAAACAGAGGAACGTTCGTCGTTAGAACATTAGTTATGAAATGACTTTTGAAATACCTTGATAATATTTTTTGAACGTTGACATTAGGTATTTTATGTTTATTTATTTTTTTTTTTGTTTATTCTTCGTTAAACGTATCCATCTTTTCCCTTCCAGTCTTCTTCCATTTCATTTCCACGGCTTTTACCAATGTAATTATTCGATCTTTACCTTTGCGTTGATTGAATCGATGAGTAATCTCTTCTTTTCTTTTTTTTTACTTATTTTTTTTTTTTTTTAAGTTTTCTTACAATCGTGACTCATGAAAAGTTGCATATGTTATTATTATTTTATAAATAGTTACAAGGCTTTCTTATTACATCCAAATGACACGGCAATATTTGTCGATATAATCGATAACGTCCGAGTAACGTCCGACATTTGACCAGTATCGTGATTATTTAATTACGTTGGAAAATAATCAAATTATTTACTTAATCTCACGAATTCGTTGAAGTATTTTAATATATTAATTTGTTTGAGCTTGTGTTGCTATATATATATATATATATATATATATATATATATATATATATTACGAAATACATAGTCATCTTGACAAGGATATCGCTCCAATAGGAAACTGCCAAGTTGTTCGAGAGAAGCTGAAGCATTCGTTATTCAGCACTTTCGCATTAGCCGTCGATAGAAACCTCAAGGACTTTAACTCGATCTATCACGTTCGTTACAAAGCGCGGTACAGTAAGCGTCGTTATTTCAGCAAAATTAATAACAATAGACGATTTCTTTTCGCGAGAAATGTTTGGCCGACATTTTTTTTTCTTTTTTCTTTTGCATCGAACCTTATATATTATTCCTTCTCGAACGAGACTACTAATAATTTAACGGAATAATTTAATATTCGTCGTTGGTATACGACGAATGAGAGTCTTCAGGAATGGTAAAGGATACAGATTCTCTATCTATTGATAAAACCGCATCGTAGGAGGAAGTGGTCGTAGGAATGTATTCATTTTTTTCCTTTTTCTCTTTGGTAATCGTTCTGCTGTATGTGAAACAGACGGTTTTTACATAACCGTGTTTACTTACCAAAACAAATTGCAGTGCAATCATATCTTTAAGAGACAACAATGAGCTGTAGAGAGAAATATTTTTGTATTAAAGAAACGAAACGTCTCGATTGATTCAGATAAAACGTCGGTAACGCGTTTGGAAGAATTATGAATTCGAAGAGAATCCTTGAAAAATAAAAAAAAAAATGTATTAAATCGTACGAGATAATTCGTTGAAACGTTCGAATTATTTTATATTAATATTTAACCTCATTGTTTATTAAATAAATGTCTAACTTTATCGTCCGTCGATAATGCAGATAACGATAAAATTCTCTTATCGATCGTTGGATTCAACTTCGTAGATAAGATAGACATTTTTTTCGTTACCTGTAGATTTTGTTAAATTTATTTCTTCTCTTTTTCTTTTTTCCCCTCAATAACTTCACTTATATTTTACAGATTTTTGAAAGTAGTCCATTTTTTCTTTCTTCTTCTTTTTCCTTTTTTCTTCGAACAAACAAACGGCACCGACATTAACCCGAGTACTTCAACAAAAATAATCTCTCGATTCCTTTCTCACGGGAGTACGACGTAAAACTGTGCGAAAGATGGGATAGAACGAAAAAATAAAAAAAAGAAAGAGAGAGAGAGAGAGAGAGAGAGACAACAATAATTGACGTTATTTGCGTAAGACTATTCGCACGAAGTTCGTAGAAATTACTCGGTAGTTGGAAGTAATACCGATTGATCGCTGGAAAATCATACGTGATTACATGGTGCCCTGGGGCATATTACCGGATAAGTGTCCATCAATCTCTTATAGGGCCTGGAAACAGGACTTAGGAGTTAGAATCGGCTAGGAAACTCTCTAAGTCTCTGTCGTAGACGATATTATCCCGGTTAGAACGATGATAAAGAAAGACAGGTATCTATCGGTTACGATAACGCGTATCTTTATGAAATTTATTGGCTTTTGGTACGTTGAAACTTGGCGGGAACAAATGTTCCTTCACTTAGCCCTTGGCTATGCTATACTGGCAATTTGCTTTGCAATTTTGGTAGAAGTCGTTGACCTCTATCACTGCCTAGGTGACTTTTACGTAAGTTAAGGTACTTACGTAAGTTAAGGTAACCCCCCTCCTTCCATTCTTCTTCCCCCGTTTTTTTTCACAGTCACACACATCCGATCCAATCGATGTTATACAAACTTCGTTCGACAATGCAACGAAGACTTATCTTCATTCAAATTGAACCCGTTTTAAACATATCTTCAGGCATTAACTTACAACTTGTGTGCTACGATGCTATTGATCATGATACTCGTGAAATTCGGAAATTTTATATACTATCGGGGTGTCGTTTTAAAACTTATACGTTACGCTGAGGATAATTTTTGGAAGGTTGAATACGATAAGGTCAGTGCTAAGATATTGGAGGATTATGACAGACGTGGTGTATTCATGACGTATTCATTTACCCTTATCGTCCAATTGGCGACCTTTAATTACATCGTTGCACCTCTCTTCGGTGAGTTTAAACCACGAACACATTATCATCGTCGTTATAACGTCTTATCGCTTACGGATTTATAACGAAAGAAAATAAAAATTGATTTAATACGATATAACTGACATTTATATTATTTCGATTGAAATCGAATAACGATAGAAAATGTAGGAAGAAACGAGACTGATCGGGTGTTGCCTTTCAAATTGTGGGTTAATTTGCCGATCAAAGTGACACCTTATTACGAGATAACATACACCATTCAGGTAAAACGATTTTTACGTCGGAACGTAACATCAACAAGATTACATTCGTACGCCGAGAATTGATTTTTTTTTTCTTTTCTTTCTTTTTTTTTTCAGTCGCTATCGACGTTTCATTCCGGAATTTGTACATTTTGTTTCGACAATTTCATTTGCACGTTCAACATACACGTGGCGGCACAGTTGAAGATATTAGCCCACAGATTGGAAATGATCTCTGAAAGGTATATCAGCTCGATGACAAATGGCACATCAATGTCCATTGAGGAGGCAGGCCAGCTCGCATTAATCGACTTACGGGATTGCGTGTTGCAACATCGTGCATTAATTTCTTACGTTGAAGAGATGGAACGTGTATTTACCGTTATATTGTTCGGTCAATTAACATTATCAAGTTTGGTCATATGCTTCGGAGGCTTTCAATTTCTCGTAAGTTATGATATATATATATATATATATATATATATATATATATATATATATATAAAATTATACATATATTAATTATATATTAATTAAATTATATATAAATTAAATATATATTAATTATATATATTAATAATATTTATATATATATAAAAATAATAAATATATATATATATATATATATATATATATTTATTTATTATCTTTGACGATGATACGTAGTAAAAGAAATAAAATTATATCCTTATAAAAGGAATATTATTGTTATTTCTAGGCCGCCGAGGTGCTGGTAAGGAAATGCATATTCGCCATTTACTTCACCGGGAGCCTTTCACAGCTCCTTATATATACTTGGACGTGTAACGATATAATAGTGCAAAGTTCAGGACTCTCGGAGGCAGTGTA